>JAAXYW010002814.1:0-13725 GCA_036851895.1 Orthonychiurus folsomi | reverse complement strand
CTACAAGGGGGAGGGGGGTATTAAAAAAGTCGGAAAATACCACTACGTAATATGTGAACGAGCCATGATAAATGAGTAGCCGGTTTTCTCTATGTTGGAATGTTTATAGCCTTACAGAATTTATTCCACATAGGAATTTCCAAATTCCATACTGGTTAGCCACGAGAATGATGGGGCGCGTACCATTAAATGTACGGAGTTCTATCATTGGAAAGCTCAATTTGAATATATTTGCAGTAGTTGAATTGCTACAAACTACACGTAGAAATCTGAAAACAAAGTTCTTGAAGAGAAAATCAAGCTATTGTAACTTTGGCAGGAGTGGACAAAATACTCCTTCAAAATACCAACAAGCACAAAATACAGAACAGTATTATATTTGTATTTTGGATTAGAAAGCATTTTGCATTTTGTACTAGTATCAGAAAATCCAAAGTAAATGAAAACTATTTAAAATACTTTTCAAAGTACAAAATACTTTTTCTACGCAAACACTTGAGGGCATTAAGGAACGAACGTAGCATTTTTTTCTAAATGCAGGGAGAATTGTGGTGCGTGCAGATATCAAGGACTAGAAAACATTTATTTCTCCAAAGCCGTTCAACTTATAACGCTAAATTAGTAAAAAAAACTAGCTGTTTTTAGTAGTTTGCTCTGTTAGAACTGCTAAAAGTATTTTGTACTATGCAGAATTAAAAATGCAGTATTTTGTACTTCGCATTTTGATGGCAGTAGTGCCCAATTTTAAAGTATTTTGCACTTTGTATTCTGCCAGAATCTTTGGTATAGTACTTGTATTTTGGTCTAACATGGAAAATATTTGTATTTTCAGATTAGAGTATTTTCTCAACCCTGAACTTTAGTTATCACAAGGGCAGGGCTTGTTATTTGAATAAATGATTTCGGTTTCCCATGTATGTTTTTCCGGCTTGGGAAGGAGATTTTGAATGTACAGTCCGATATAACTCCACACCTCGCATATATTTAAAAGTAAGTCGTATTAAAAAAGAGTTTGCACAAACCGGCTACCCTGTGCAGCGCTTTATTATTATAAAATTATAGCAATTGTCACTTTGAAGCTCAAAACTTGATTGTAATGTTATAATTTGATTGATTCCTAACCGTGTTTAATTTTTTATGAATTATCGATAAATTACCGATATTATCTAGGCCGTTTATCGGACGTTATTGAATTATCGATAATGCCAAACCTTACCGATAATGGTTGCCCTAATTTCTCCATGCTATATATTTAAATTTCGGATATCCGAACAAATATGCTATCCGATCCAAGCCTTACTTCAACCTTTGATGGCAGGCGAGGAGGAACCTGCCACTTTCTTCTTCAAGGCTGAGGCCCTTGACGCAACGCCAAGGCACGATATCATCATCAATTTTTCTGAAGTCCTGTTGTGGAAGGCGACGACATTCCTTGTGCAGCGGTGGTGTGAGTGTACAATGCCGCATGCCGGCGCAATATGGAGAACAATAAAGAGTGCAAAGTGCTAAAAATCTAGAATTTTAAATGGCAGGCAAACTAATAGTAATACAAATATGAAGTATTTTCGGCAAATATATAATCCAAACTTCGGAGATGGCTAAAATGACTTAACTAAAATATGGCTTGCATGCTAAAACCACTTACAGTGGCACAGTAGTTGACCCAAACTGTTATTTGTGAGATGTTTATTTGCGAAATGTTTATTTGCTAATCAGAAATTTACCACCACGCCGCACACCAAAAAGATAATAATAATAATAATTGATTATAATTATTTATTGATGCGGTATAATTGAGAAATAAACACTAGCACAATCGTAAATGAGATCATGATTTTTATCTGAAGAATCATTTGCTTGGATCAATTTATTAACTTCAATACTGGTTTTCGAGTTCTCTACAGTTGAAACAGCCCAATATAAAAATAGCTTAAATCTAAATACCTATTGACTTGAAGCAGTTTAAATCGCTCATTCCCACGTTAATGGTAAATATAAAGCACTAAAATTCCAAATATACAGTACACCTCGTTTTTAACATTCCTATTTTGCTCTTTACGATTTGGAATTGGGATTCAGATCGTGGCTTGAATTGTCATGAGCAGTTTGTTTGGATGACGTATATTTTTCAGTAGTACGGGGAAGCGCGGTTGTAGTTGACCTCTTTTGAGCTAATAAGCCTTTCAGCATAACAATCAAACTTCGTTTTTGGGAATTGTTGGACATGTGTGCCAGGGCTGCGTTCATACGATGCCTGATTTTGCCTTCCATGGAATCCAGTAGCATCCGCTTACTCAAGTTGCCCAAAATAATTCCGAGCTAAAGCGTGCAAAATATACTTGTAATTGCCATGCGTAATCCACATTTAAATATTCTGATAGAAGTAGTTTTATGTACCCCACTCAAAATATAATTGAATTTCCCAAATCCAGTTGTTGACACAGTGAAGAGCCCAGTGTTCAACACATCAAAACTTCCTAGGGAAACCCCGCCTTTCTGTGTTATATTCAATTTTACGTGTATTTTCATGGATTTCAGTTTTCCAGTGAGACGTCCTTCGAGTCGGGCCTTCAACAAAGAAATATTTAACCGATAGCTGATTTCTATATCCTTGAGTTCGACGGTGAATGCGATTTCAGCCAAAGAGTCATTAGTCTAAGGAACACAGAATCAAAATTATAGTTAGGTTTATCCAGTTCATTGGTAGTTGTATACGTATGACTCTTACATTAATATCAATTAGCACGGAATCCCCGACGCGATGAATACTCTGCATTCCCTTAAGTATACCGTTGTAGAACTGCGCAGAAGCTCGCAACGAAATTCCCCAAAAACGTTCATTTATTTGTGTGTTTTGTTCTGGCAAAGGAAGCTCATCCCCTTTCTTCTTCAATCTTTTCCCAATTGAGTCAAGGGCGAAGTCCACAAATTTATTAGTACTTACACTTGTATCTGCTCTGTTTGCTTTTGGTTCACTGGCATTCACAGAATTGACAGCATTTCGCTTTGGAATTTGCCGTGGTTCGTCTTTAAGTGCAATGCCTTCCTCGTCCTGTCCACCAGAAATTAGATTGATTAAATCAGTAATAAGTTCAACGTAAATGGCTAGTTGCTTTGTGGCACAAACGCTCAGGAACTCCTCAAGACTTTCGCCGACTTCACTCACACTCATAGAATGAGATTTTATGGCATATGTGCTACATAATAATAAAATTACAAGGGTTTTAAACATTTTAGGAATATGGGTGATGTAAATTGGTGTGCTTCAGTGTAAAATACTGTGCGGAATGAGGAACTAAATTGGCACAAGCAAATTGGCATTTAGGGTTAGTAGTGAGCATCGTATGACTAATTTGCTTTCTAAACCTAGCGGTGTGTCAGCTTTGGATGCTGGCCAATATATCCAATGAACAATGAAACCTAATTCCAAATGTTTGTTTCATGTAATACAACATGGAAGTGCTCCAAATCGCGTGGTACTAACTGCTATGTATGCTCTGGCCTTGCTCCTAATTAAACTGAAATGCACAAGTCCGATTTAGTAACTGTTCTTCCAGTTAGACCCAATTGTCTTATTTGCTCCTACCTACCTAAAGAAAAGATGGTTATGCGTGAACATTTCAAATGTATGCCTTGCATTTAATTAGTAAGATAATATTTCATTATTTCAGCACTCAAAAATCAGAATGACGTTGGACACTATTGTAACAACATCGGAGTCGCATGAAGCAATCAAAAGCAATCTGAAGTGCTTGCAAATCATTTCTTCTCTGGCAAACCGGAGTAAGCTACGTCCACTGCTCTTTCCAGTGATTCTTCAGGAGTGGTACCACAAGCTGCGAATGCAACAAGAGTATGTGTAAGTGTATAATGTTGGGTTAACATTATAAATATCCGAAATCGAGTAGTACAAACTAAAATGTATTTACGTACCGACCGCAAGAACCTTAGTTGGTTCCCCCTTCAACTGTTCGGAAACCTCATCAAGAGAAAGGTCGGACAAGCTAATCTCCGTCACGTAGTCACCATGTTGTACCTCAAAACGAACCTCATACTCTTCATCATTGAAATGCGACATAACTTCTCTTAACTGGCGTCTCACATCATCGGTATTGAATCCTGTAAACAGAACATTCACATAATTGTATAGAACTGCTGTAAAAAGTAAAGTAAATCAATCATTCAGCTGATCAATGAAACCAATTAAAAGAATTTAAATACAAAGTAGAGTATTTGTACCTGGCAAATCTGGGCATTTTGGGGCGTCCGTAAGAAGTCCGCTAAATCTTTTCGGCCTAGTATCCTTTTGGCTTGTTAACTGACCTTCTTTTTGATCAATGCCTTGTATTTCAACCTTGTGATCCTCCAACTCATTCGGCTCAGCCAATCTTGGCTTTTTTGGAGTAGGTTTTCCAGTAGAGTTCCCGTGATGTTCCTGGATGGTTTCCATCACTTGGCAGCAACCATAAAATCTTTGCAAAAAACAGTAAAGTACCAGCAGAACAGCAGTGCTGCTGTCCAAATCAGTCGAATCAAATGATGGGGCACGAATGAGGACGAATTGGAGCGGGCAGCGTGCTTTTAAGAAGCCAAATAGGGATTACAGTCCCTGCATTTTCGGTATACCGAATACCAGTATCATCGTGGTTTTGGAGTATCGAAAGTAGCGGTATTTCCGGTGCCGTTTTTCGGTAGTTGTTCTATGTAAATCGTACGGATTTACAATTTTAAACTCGCCTCATTGAGTGCTGTATATCATTAAGATTTCTGCCGACTCTGATCAAATTCAATAGCCAATTCTATTTTGCTGGGGTTGGGGGTGCCCCAACTCCGATTAAGATAATTGCTGCTCGCCCTACTCGCCCAGTCTGCATCGAGTTCCTCGAATATTTTGGCTACCACATAGTCGTGGCTCGACTCGGAGTAAGGGAGTAACCATGTTCTATTAAAAAACCGACAAGCTATTTTAAAAATGGCGATAAGCTAGAAAGAAGTGGTCTCCAGAATGAATTCAATGAACGCAATGTCCAGTGTGCCACTTTTAGTATTTTGCAAACAAGTCAAGAAATATATCACTAACGTTGCCCGCTCAGCAAAAAAAATGATTCAGCAATAGTTAAAGCTCACATATCATTTAATTTTTTTTAAATGGATTGGAATTGTAACTTGGTATTGTTGTAATTCTTGGATATAACAAAGCTTATGGATTATATGAAGTTTCATAAAACTGTACTAGTCCAGGTATACATGTAGAATACCGCATGATTAGCACCGAAAATACCGATACTCAAAAAGTAGTCGGGACTGCAATCCCTAAAATAGAAATCTGGCAATTCTTTGATCGTCCACGCAACGCTACAAATATGGCATCATTGCCACCACACCACACCCATCCATATTTTCCATGTACTCTAGTGCAGGCTGCAGGCATGCATGGAGGCGTCGCACAATCCTTCAACCTGTGATGGCCAGCCATGGAACTTTACGCGAAGACACGATTTCATCATCTTTTCTTGCGTCCTGTAGAAGGCAGCGGAAGCCAACGACATTCCTTAATGCAATATGAACGTGCGCATACGCATAATGGCGGCGCAGTATGTAGAACAATCAGAAATGGCTTTTTGAATGTGAAAAGAAACGTGCATTTTCTTGCAAACTCTTCCAAATCCAACAAACCTCACTTCAAGGGCTTCCAATACTGTAGTGTTTGTTGCAAGCTGTAGTACTGCAGTAATACTGCAATTTGAAATAGAGAGGAAATTGAAATTCCCTACGTGTGTGTAGTTGATTTTCATAATTTCCATTCGTTCTTGCATACGAACCAACCGAGGCATGGCATGGCGCGAGTTGTAACGTTAAATGTCATTGCCAAGGGAAAAAATTATGTTGAAGTTTGAAAACATTCTACAAATAAATGTTTAATCTCGTGTTGCTTTTTAAACAAAAAATTTGTTAGTACTCTCACAGATGATTGTCAGACTGACACTAAAGTGCAAAAGCTTCTTAAGATTTAAATTAAATTAAAACTAACCAATTACCCATTGGAGACTTTTTATGCACACAAAAATTTGCAATCCAATATCAAAATAGGAAATGCAACTTTCTGAGACTGAAGGAAAGCAAGAATTTTATCTCAGGTTAGTATACGAACGAATACCTCATGGGAATTAAGCCTAAAAGTGTCGCAATCCAAACGTGCTTTATGGTCATGTGGATACGTTTGTAACAAAATCCGTTGCAGCTTGAAGGATGATATAATTGTTAATTTGTGTTTTCTCAGAGCCCGTTTCCATAAGCCCTTCAAGTCAAGTAGTCAAGTCATTTTGGCAATAATAGTTTGACAAATACGCGTATACCTAATTGATTATTTAAATAGTAAAACTGTTCCTTCTACTATTCATAAAATTGACTCTATACGGTATTTCCAAACAAACGGTATTTTGCAGTAGGTAATAATACTGGAATATTACTGCAAGCCCATTACTGCTAATACGCATTTACTGCAAACGCATGACTAGACTAGTATTGCATTGGAAGCCCTACGCACTTGAATGTCTTATCTTGTGCCTTTGTTCTAGAGCTTGAGATTCGGGTCATGAGATGGGAGTGGGGTTGAGTGGGACTGGAGCTTGTGTGGGTAGGAAAGACGCCGAAAAGGCGGGACAATAAAAAATGACCCAAGTGCGAGTGGCGGCCTTAAAAACCTGTTGCTTTTCTTCCCCAGCCGCGCATTCCATTTCCTGAACCAGTTCCGAACACACCGCAACAAATTCTGCTCCTGTCCATACTCTTCATTCCACATTTCCAGGTCCTGGTGTCCAGGTCAACTCCATCACCCGCCGACTCCTGTCTTTCCGGGAGTTGAGTCCGAAAGTTAAATTTCTAACTTTGCGTGTGTGGTGTAATTTAAACAGGAATTCATCCAAATCCAAAGGTCAGTGCTGAGAATATTTACATTCTTTTTAAGTTTGATATGTATGACTTTGCAAGGGTATAAAGTACTTTGAGAAAAAGTTTGTCACATTGCGATATGAGTACATTTTTCAAAACGGATTTGCATTAGTGCTACGAAACTTTCCCTTTCCTTCAAAGTTTATTTATTCTTAAATCAAACAGACCCACCGACCGTGTAATTTGGGATCTGGTAATCTACTGTACATCTCCCAAATTTGTTTATGTGATTGCGGCACAAAGGGAATGGGGAGATCAAAATATAAATAAATGCAGGTTGGGAGTCGAGTGTGGCCAAATTACATTGTGGGATAGGCGATATAGACGAGTTTGTTTCCAGAGTTTAACTTTTCTTGTGTAGTTGGTGATGGGTAACATTGTCTTGGCTTGCATGGATGATTCCATTATTTGCATACTAAGTTCCCTCACTCAAAAGCAGAGGCAAATCCACCGAGATGCGGTCGACTGTCGACTGAAATAATTAAATTGTGGGACGGGTAGGGCGGGAATATGTAGCTTGCCGGTGATTCTTGTTTTAAGTGCAAGCGGTCTGTCGGCGTTCAGCACTTTATTCATATTGGGGGATAACCAAATTTAGTTGAATAGTATTTATAATCCAATTGTTACCGAAAACGAGTCAGAGTTCAATTCAAGTGCATCTTTAACTGTTATAGGCTTGTAGATAGATCAATTATGATGTCTATGCAATACTTGAATGGCTATATAGCTTTAGTACACAGAATATGCATAACATAAAGCTATAAAATTAAAGGGGTATTATTGCTGTTTTTTAATTTCTTTGGAAATACATTTTGAAAACTTTAATAATTTTCGAAAAAACATTTGTGTGATTGCAAGACCTCGGATATTATAAACTTTACACGTAAGATAAATTCAAATTGGATTCCAGTCCACACACACAGTGTGCATGCACAAGTACCTTCCAAAGAGATTACCAGTTAATATATCATTTATTTTTTGTCTCTGCTCTATTTCCCTCTGGAGAGGATGAGGATGGATGGAATGCCATGTCAAGCATTCCCTACCCATGTCAACGATTTTATTAAGTAATGAAATTTTTCTGCCACACACACGACACGGGTCGTAGTACTCTTACCCGCCGGGTAGAATTCCCATACACACGTCAAAGCCCCTATTTAATATCCCATGCATACTCACACTACAATTCAATTTGTCAATTCCGGAGGAGCAAATGACCTAATCCGGGTTTCATATTCAAGTGAATGTTGTATTTGATGGTGAACCATTTATGTTAAATGGGTCCCTAGGGGCGAAAGCAAATGTTTAATGTTAATTGTGTTCAGTAATTTGACAAGGTACATACATGCAGGCATGACACATCAAATCGCTTTATGTTGCACATCTTCCATGTATCTGAAATGTCATGCATTCCGACATACGCAATACATATGTTAGGCCTCGCGGTACGCGGTAGACTACATTCGAGTTACGAGTGATTTTTAATTTAATTGAGCTGGATCCATAATTTAAACTGCATGTTTTAAACTCAGGTTATTGTACCAATGGATTTACGTTCAGGCTTTAAGGCAAGGCAATGCTGGGCACTCAGGAATGACTATAGATACATAAACCCAATAACATTATGAATAATTTACAACTGACTACGTGGCCTCCGCATTCAAAGAAATCTACCACGTCTCTGATATGCAAGCCAGCAAAACACATGTTGGCAAAGCAATGCTCGCAGTGACTTCTATTGTGCATTTAGAAATTTAGACATGATGTCTAACATTTGACCTACGGCATTTGACTTTTTTTAAAAGTCTGGAGTTTAGGATTGGAATGAACAGCCGAATTGTCGTTTGTTTTTGTACTATTTTTAGAGCATCTGAATCCGCTCATTCATTCCCATTTTTTAGAACATCCCGAAAAACCATGTTGTTGCATGTTGCATTGTTTTCCTTTACGGACATCAAAATCGCAGCATAGCAATTGTCTTCACGTCCGTAAAATGCATGCACCCTCAAGGAATTTGCTATACTGAATTCCACGTCCACATCTTAAGCCACAATGAATGAAATAAAATGTAAATACATATTTCCTATTTCTTTATATCACACGTCGCACCTGGACCTTGTTATTGTCACAAACAGCAGCTAGGCACATGTGGGATTCCTTTTCCGTGAACTTTGCGAAAACCAACCGGGATAATTTTTATTTGCTCGCCTGTCGGTTAAGCGAAAACTGAATCCTTCGCATTCGACAAGGAAGAAAACAATTGGAAATACTTTTTTTAATATTCCGGAAGAAAGTTTCTTTTCCTCGCCTCCAGCAGCCGTGACATTATTGAAAAGTGCTGAAGTCGAGTTTTATTTACTTTTCCTTTATAATCATTTCCCTTCGCGTGTGTGGAAGGCCGCGGCTCCTACCCCCCTTCACGTCACTCTAATGCGTAATGCGAATGCCTGTCATTGCGAAATAGTTGACTCGGAAACTTTTCCGCCAAATTGTTTCGCCTCAACTTGTCACTCTGACTCGGAGAAGAACTGTAACTGTAGAAAACTGGATCCTCAAATTTAGCAAATTAATTCAAGCGCCACGTACGCTCATGCAATGCATTACATGCAACCAGGTGCATTCGGAGTAATGTGATGGCTTACTTTCTTCCTTTTAATTAAACTAAGTGCGAATTTTCTTCATTCAGTCATTTCCCACTCCATGTGAAAGCAACCGTTCCTTCCAACTGACTCCTTCCTTTGT
The DNA here is from genome assembly GCA_036851895.1 of Orthonychiurus folsomi. Classification (NCBI taxonomy): domain Eukaryota; kingdom Metazoa; phylum Arthropoda; class Collembola; order Poduromorpha; family Onychiuridae; genus Orthonychiurus; species Orthonychiurus folsomi. Next base: position 4,032 of record JAAXYW010002814.1, on the reverse strand, counting down.
TTCGGGGCACACATTATTAGGGTCGGATTTCAACTCCGAGTTCGACTTTGAAGTCCACGTAATCATATTTTATTGGATTTGAATTCCCTTTTCGGCTTTGGTGGGCTCCTTATTATTCTGTACTATTTTTGGTGCTCAAAATAGAATTTGAATAAGTCATGTAGGCAGCAGATCCAAAATCAAATCCAGATGTGAGAAATGAGGATTGCATAAAATATTTTCCCTTTGCCACAATTCCTAATCACCATCACCTGGACAGGAATTCCAATTCTAATAATGCTGAATTCTGTCGCAATGCTATAAGTCAATTCGTGCATTAAATTTTGCCGTCATTCCCACACACTCAACTCACCTAATACAAATACCTACCATCAATCAATTCCGGATTTGCACTTAAGCATGTAAAACTCGCTGGTGGTTGGCCTAGGATCCCGAAATGCATTCATGAGTTTTGAGCTCCCTGAAGCGAAGGGACCACAAGCCCATAGTCAACCCCTGTGGCTAACCGCTTCAATCCATGGAGCGAGTATTTGAAATGCTGGAAGCATTCATTGGGAATTCTTCATTCACGAGGGAAAGGACAGGGATTCATACATGCAAATTCCAAGCGCCGTCCAATCCTTCATGTGCGTGCGGTGTGGTTGGATCCGAGGGAAGAGCCAGGAATTTGAAGATTATTAAAACCCCGGCTACCAATTCCCCAGTCGAGGGAAAGAGTCAATTCCCGATTCCCTCAGGGAAAATTTCCCATTCCGTTTTTCTCTCCCTTTGATTAATCTGGAATTTCCAGGTCCTTACGCTACTAGCTACAGCGATTGTGTAGGAGGCGATGGGCAGGCAATTCGGAATTGGGAGGATTCCTGGTTCCACATTTCTTTCGTCTTAACTAAATATCCTTCTCAAGGATCCTCCTACCCTTTCAGAACGAGGCAGCCTGCAAATGAGATGAAATCCATCTGTTCGTGTGATGGAGTCCCAGGCGACTCCGCGTATCACTTTCCAAATTAACGCGCAACTTGAGCTGAAGAGTGGCGGCTCTTGGGAATTTGCATTTCTCTTTACGATGAATCGTTAAAAATCACGGCAGGCCCACGACCACCGCTTGTGCAAAACTGTAACCTATGTAGAGACCCAATGTAGACATCGTATGTGCGTACTTAAAATATCCGAGGAATTCGAAAGAGTCTCCCAAAATCTGAGAATAGAAACCGACAAAGGAAAATAGTTGAAGAGCTTCCAGTTGAGAAAAGGGTGGGATTATTCAATTTGGGAAGAAACCTAATATTTTTATTCGGACGGAACGATCTTTCCCTCNCGGACGGAACGATCTTTCCCTCGACGCGCATTAATTCGTTCATTGTAAAGTGTCGTATTCGCATTCCGTTTAACCTCTTTGAGTCCCAGCTTGCAGTTCGAAATGGAAAATAATCCTCCGTGAAGGTTGCTCGGATTAAAAATCGTGGGCTTCCAATTTGTTTCAAAATCAGTTCCCCTCGTATTGTGTTGTAATCTGGATGTCGGGACTTGGAAGGATTCCGGGTTTTGAATACTTTTTGGATGGAAAGGAACATTAAAAATAAAATAGGATGCTGTGTGCATGCATGGGCATAGTCATCATAATCCTGGGTTTATGAGAGCCGGGACTATTTGGGTTTGTAAAATTCAAAAGAGAAGGAACTCCTTGGCCAAGTGCATTGTGGGTCCCTGTACTCAAAGTAATTTCAGAAAAGAGTTCAACCTTAGAAATTGATTTTTCAAAGACGAGTGCCCCAAGATATGCTTTCTCCGTGCTCTTTCTCCGTGCAGTACATGCATCCCAGCCAGAGAAAGGCGGGAGTCCAAATTCGTTTCCATGGGCCCCAATTTCAAATGCAAATTCAAATGGGGAAAGTAAAAGGACACATTTTCCTATTTTCTTTCCTTCCCTTTATGCCAAGAGGACCTTCCATGGACTCAGCTGGCGTCCTTTCTTCTCATAATGTATTCAACGGTTTTCTTAAGCATCGGCTATTGTATGTATGCCCCATTACTAAAGCAAAGAAAAGAACGGCTTGTAAAATGTGCCATACTTTACCCCCTTAATAGTAAGCAAGAATAGGATATGTTATCATCATATTTAATTTAACTTTTTCGTGGATTTGTATAATGTGTCTTAAAATAGTTTCTTTGATTTAGCTCTTTTTTTCACTAGAAATGCTTGGCTAAGGCCAGGTGTGCAAAAACGGCGCGTACACAAGTAAGGCTATTAAGCACACATGGAGGATTTCATCATTTCCATTCTCAAATCCCCGAACCCCATTTATTTAAGTCATCATAATGAGAAATGGGAGTGGATAGTGTTAGCATACGTTGTGAATGATGATTGAGCATAATTCACACTCGAAATATGACTTTGGGTGCTGGAGTCACTCAAATTAAAATGCGTGGTTCCCTTTATTTCATCCCTTGTCATGCCGTGGGGTAGGATGGCAGGATCTCCGATCCCAAGACTTCCGAATATGTAGTACGTGTACGTGACATATTGGATTCTGAAATGACATTAATTTTTACTGTCACCCACAGGTTTGGAGTGAGGGCCCTAGTTGGATCCTGCTCGTGGTGAAGTCAAAGTCAAGTCAACTTTTGCTCCTTGAAGGAAAGGAAATATCCTCATCCCCCTCTTGAGCCGTGAAGAAATCAATAGAAGAAATCATCTACTACTCTCCTCAGCGCCTACACCTGCTCGAAGAACCCTCATTTTGAAGTGGTCAACAGCCCGTAAATAAGACGCCATCATTAGCGTGCCCTCTACGAACTTCATAATCTCTCGCCCAAGTCCCTTTGTGGATGTAATGAGCGTCGGATATTGACGAGCAAAGCAGATAAAACGGACACATGGAAACTGAGGATAACACAAAACTCAAAACCATGGTTGCCAAAAAAGTAGTTTTGGTTGATCCTTGTCCTCAACCAAATGAGGCTGGGGACGGAGCTACAGCTTCGGCGGCTGCTGCTGTCATTGCCTCTGAAAAAGTGGATTCTTCTGAAGAATCAGCAAAGGTTTCGGCTATTACTACGGCTGCTGCTGCTGCGGCACCAGGGGTCCATCTGACAGATGGACCAGATAATCCAGAGGGTGGATCCACCACAGGTACGAATCCGACTCCATCTGTTATCACGGAGAAAACAGCACTTCGAAGATTTTTTAATCCACCAAATTTGGAGAGGTGAGCTGGGATTCAGTTTCTGGTAATGTATTTTGTATGTATGAGTTGAAAGGACGCCATTTTTAAATTAGCTTACTGTGTAGCAGTTGCAGATGCGACTGGCACAATAGGTACACAATGCTACAATAGGTATGTATGCGTAGCGGGACTAGGAGATATTTCCCCACATGGTTGTTGCAATATGCCCTTTTCCGCATCTCATCTTTAGACCTGGACTCGGATTTGATCTCTTTCTCAAAAGTTTTCTTTGTGGCTCGGCCGAGGTGGATGGACTCAGAAGTTTACTTAATAACAAGGTGTTTGAGGAGATAGGACGTAGAAAGTGTTAAGAGCCCCAGATGTAGGTCACTTGATATCCTTCATTTCTTTTGAAGTCAGTTCAAATCCTTCCCGAATTAAAATTAACTAGGAAGCTGCTTCGTTCGACGATTTAATCCATTTGTGTATCAGAGCGTGGATTGGTGAGCCGGGAGCGGGAGATATGAAATGCTCGGATTCGATTCCACTGTTTTCCTTGGTTTCTGACTCAAGCCTAGCTCTAATGGGGAACGTTATTTGTGGTGATGGAAGCTTAATTAACACACACGTGAAAAGCCGACCACTCCTGCACGGCAAAATGTGGAATTTTCCCTATTTGATTATGGAATTGAATGGAATTTGAGTCGACACGTCTTTTTGAATTACCCAGCCCGGGCCTGGGTTTGGATGGGATTGGGACTCCTGCATTGTCTAAATTAATTGTGTGATCCAATCCTTTCTTTACCTACGGCGTCATTTCATATTGACTTTTGAAATTAAATATACATACATGGTAGTGGTATTGGGA
>JAAXYW010002813.1:0-13728 GCA_036851895.1 Orthonychiurus folsomi | reverse complement strand
TCCACCGGAATGATAATTCTGGGAGGCGGACTCGTAAAACATCACGTTTGCAATGCAAATTTAATGGTATTTATTATTTAAAAGACATCACAAAACATTATAATACCGTTCTCATCAAAATCTTGCCTTCTTGTAGAGGAACGGTGCCGATTACTCCGTGTTTATAAATACAGCTCAGGAATTTGATGGAAGCGATGCGGGAGCTAGACCGGATGAAGCCATTTCTTGGGGAAAAATTAAATTAACTGCTAGTCCTGTTAAAATATATGCAGAAGCCACACTCGTGTTTCCTCTTCTTGTCTCGCAAACTTTTGCGAATGTTGTAGACTTTTCAATATACCAAAAACAAAACATGGAAGTGGAAGATCAAAATGTAAATAAAAAATAAAAGTTTAGAAATCATAATTCAAATCTACATATTTTATCAATCAAGGGATGGGGTTATGCGAAGTTCAACGCACTTTATCGCTAGTAATAGTTTTGTAAGAGATTGCAATATTAGAGCATAAAGATACTAACACGGCAGTGCCACGTTATGAAGCACAGTAAACAGTAAACACACACTTCTTTTAGAAGCAGAGAGCACTTTATAGTCAAGTGAAATGTGAAGCTATACGGCTAGTGGCTAGTTCGTAGTATTTGTAATTATTTTGAAATCGTTGGATACTCAAACCTCATTAAAAACGATAAACTGAAGGAATCGTTACGGTAGTCAGCTTCATTTAAGTATCTATAAAATTCCATTATTACCGGAGACTTTTACTGGTTCTGTTGGGTTCTGGTTGAACTTTGGATTCTGCTGCAATTGTGTAATTTCAAAATCAGTAATACATACATGCGCGCGCAGCTTGGAGAATGTAGCTTTGTACAATTAGAATTGGAATATGATTGGTTTATTTGTGATACAAGTGATTTAAGAGTTAATTTAATTAGAGCAAGGAATAATTCGTACAATGTTAAATTAAAATACTAAATTATGTAAATGTTATTTTTGCCTGCTTTCAGATTTGAATATGCACTGGGTTCGCCATCTGCACTCGGCACAGCAAACTTACTCCCCGTCCCCACTCACGGCTGCGGTGACGCAAAAGGAAGGAGCCAAAACCCAAATCCCCACACTTGGATTGTTGTAAATTCTGTGTCGATTTCACTTTTAATTTGTTCCAAAACCCTATTTAAATTAATCTGAGTGTTTGGGATACCAACAATACCCTTCATTTTGACTGCTGGAGTGGGTGGACGCGTGACCCACGGGGTTAGGATAGAACTGGAGACCCATACTCCCTTGAATGGCTGCACCCTCCGCGACGGTACGTCATACGTAATTAAAGTGAAAACGTGTTGAACGTTGTTAAAAATTTAATTAGATTGTTAAATTATGCCCATGTTGAGTGCATTAATCAAGTTATTGAATATGTGAATAGATGCGGGTGTCTAGGGACACGCTCTTGGAAGATTCAATCGTCCTGGGACGGTGTTCCTCCTTTATGGAGGGTGGTGGAGGAGGAGTCAATCATTCCGTGACCCTTTCATCCACTTCAAGATCAGGGGAGTCAGGTTTGGTTTTGGAAGGTCATAACAACAAGAGACGAATGACGAGCCAAGGGGGTGGGCGCCCAAAGCGGAGGGAGGAGCACGGCTTTGTCGGCTCTGAGGATAAACCGCCGAATATGAACAGTAGCTCTATTTCCGCCCCGTCGAAGGGGCGTCCAAAAACCGCCCCGGAATATCATAGTTTTACTGAAGGTGGGGATTAATTCTAGTAACTGTAGCTATGGTTTAGAGGTCTTGTTTGTAAGTCTCACAATGCTAATTTTATCTATTTATGATCAGCTTCCCTACCCCAATCTTCCAAATCCGCGGGGTCATCTAGTAAATCCGATTCCTCGACATTCTTGACGTCCTCATCCATACCAACTATGAATCCAAGAGACAGGGAGAAGTATATTGAGAATTATGACTATCCGTTCTGTGATGATGTGAGTAAATATGAGAAAATATCAAAAATAGGGCAAGGGACATTTGGGTAAGTGGTACAGTGCTTCGTGCATACAACACAAAGTCAAAAGTACTAAGTTTTGATTCATCGCATTTAACTTAATAGGGAGGTTTTTAAAGCTAAGCATAAAAAGTCTAAGAAAATCGTCGCCTTGAAGAAGGTTCTCATGGAGAATGAGAAGGAAGGGTTTCCGATTACGGCGCTTCGTGAAATAAAAATCCTTCAACTTCTCAAACACGAGAATGTGGTCAATCTGCTGGAGATCTGTAGGACGAAAGCCGTTGGGCATAATAATTACAGAAGTACCTTTTATTTGGTGTTTGATTTTTGTGACCATGACTTGGCTGGCCTCCTTTCCAATGTGAATGTTAAATTTTCACTCGGGGAAATTAAGAAAGTCATTCAGCAGCTTCTCAATGGTCTCTATTACATACACACGAATAAGGTGAGCATTGAAAGTGAAATTATACTTCCGAAAATTAAATTGTTAATATTTGATTTGTTTGCTTCCCAGATTTTGCACCGTGATATGAAGGCAGCCAATGTCCTCCTCACAAAACAAGGTGTCCTCAAATTAGCTGATTTCGGTTTGGCACGTGCTTTCAGTGTAAGCAAAAGTGCTCCCAACCGCTACACGAATCGGTAGGTAGCGCGTAGTGCTTCTCCTGAATCCTGGCCTTGCATTTGTATTAATTACTAGTTAATTAACTAGCGTTGTGACACTTTGGTATCGACCACCCGAGCTACTCCTTGGGGAGAGGAACTATGGACCTGCTGTCGATATGTGGGGTAAGCACTACGCACTGGCACACAGAATTAAGTCTTCAGTAATTTAATCCAACATAATTATTAACGCGACCTATTCACTTCCAAATCCCAGGTGCAGGATGTATAATGGCAGAAATGTGGACTAGAGCCCCAATCATGCAAGGATCCACGGAACAGCAGCTAAATTACTTACATTTCTCAGCTCTGTGGATCAATTACCCCTGAAGTTTGGCCCAGCGTGGAATCCCTTGACCTTTATCAAAAGCTGGAGCTCCCCAAGGGACAAAAGCGAAAGGTAGCGCTTCAATTCGCGATTCTTTCATTAAAACGCGCTCTCTTGTCGTAATTAGGGTAAGTCATAAGCTAAATAAATCTTGTCTGGGCTAGTGATCCAACCAATAATCGAATCCACTTGCAATGCAAAATTACTACGTACGTACTTACACGTAGTTACTGTTGACTCCAATTCTATAAGAAGTCACAACAAGTTTTCATAGGAGTACCCATTGTTCTGACGGCAAGACAGGCGATTGTTGTATTGAATCGAGTGCATTTCTGTATTTGATTTCCTCTTTTGGTTTTGTGTAGGTGAAGGACCGCCTCAAATTCTACGTGAAGGACCCCTATGCCTGTGATTTACTGGATAAACTCCTTACCCTTGACCCCAGCAAGAGGATAGACGCCGACACAGCATTGAATCATGATTTCTTTTGGACGGATCCAATGCCTAGTGACCTCGCAGTCATGCTCCAACATCACACACAAAGTATGTTTGAATACTTAGCACCACCAAGAAGAGCCGGTGGGCCCAGGCCTCAAGTCGTCCCTTCCGGTCTTCAACAACCACCGAAAGCACCCGATGTCGGATTCCGTGACCGTGTTTTTTAACCCTGAACCCAAGGACTCATCCAAATTCCCACACCCACCCAGAATCTAATAAATAATAATTTGTATTACGTCTGCGTCTACGTGGAAATATGGAATCACCCCTTGCCCACACTGCGAGTGTTAACGCAAAAGGTCGAATGACCTATCGGTGTAATTTTGTATTATTGGGATAGGAATATCCTCAATCCTCATCCACATGAATCCTTCGCTCTTCAGTCGTCCAAAAAGATGGAATCAAACTCCGCAATTTTTTTTATCTGAAACGATTTCTGTGGCGGCTTTTGAGCTTATTGAACATGAATATAGTTTGTAGAATTGAGTATCAGTTTTTTTGTGATTTTGTGTCGTGTCCGTGTGTCGTTACGTTGGGTAGTGTAGTGTAAATGTAAAATACTATGCATTGTGTTACGACCACGGACTGGATTTTGGAGGGGAGTGTCAAAAGATTTGATATACTTTTATGTGGGTGTGATTGCCATTTTGTGAGGGCATTTGTTTGAGCGAAATCGCTCGGGATTATCATCATATTATTTATACATTGTATTTCGTACGGCTACTTCAGAAACCAAAATGACTTTGGAGGGGATTCAATTTCAACAGCTGGGGGACTGGTTGGACGGACGTACATGGTGTGCTAGGCTAATGGGGATGCACTTGTGCTAGCTTAAAAAAAGAAGAAGAAATGAAAGTATAAAATAAATTATTACTTTTTTATTCAGTGCAATCAGTTTAGCATTTTATTTTGGGTTTGGGGCGGGATGGGACCATTGAGATGAATCCTAGGTTTTTCGTGGGGGGAAATTCTGGGAAAAAGCCTCGATGGGCTTGTGCCGTCGTCGTCGTGCCGTGCACAGATGAGGATGAGATCTTGGATTTACGTACGGACGTACGAATGTAAAGTGAAAGCCAAACGTCATTCATAGTCATAAAAAGCACATTTAAACGCATATGGTTTGCGTTTTAAAGTGAGGAATATAGGAGTTAATGTAATTATTTAATTGCGAGTAACTTACGTTGTGGCTATGTGACTGATTATGGAAAGGATCCTTTGACTGAGGCCGTGCCGGCAGGTTCAAAGGTAAGAGTTTTCAAATTTCAGTTCGGCTAAAATACATGTAAATGACTTGATTTTATGTAATCCATTGTACATATTGTGCGTATTTTGATTTCAAACAGAAAGTCATAATCACAGCTAAAAAGTGATTTAATTTTTGACGAAGCTGCTCGATTTACGGGTATTTGAGGAAACCAGGAAACCACCACTGAACTGACTGGACGACGTCGCGGTTTTGGATTCCTATATCGGCTATATGCTAAATTACTGTGAGTAAATTAAAGTCACCGGAAATTTGTTCTGTACTAAGCTCTCCACATTTAAAATAAAGGTTGTATTATTATATTAAATGGAATTTTTACTCTTATGTTTGTTTTTCTAGGTACCTGAATCAAGTTTTACAACCACTGAACTACAAGTCAACTCCGAGTGCGGCTTCAACCAATTTCAGTTGAGCAATGAATGAGAAGGAGCTTGTAGAATACACTAGAAATTTTAATTTTCCATTCTGTGATGACGTTAGTAAATATGAAAAGATTTCAAAGATTGGACAAGGGACTTTTGGGTAAGTCATGTCAGTCTTTTAATCTTAACGCTAGCTGTTAACCTTAATGCTTGCAATTTTGAGCTCGAGCTCAAGGTGACTATAATTATTCCTAATCTTTTCTTCGAATTCCTGACCAAACAGTGAAGTTTTCAAAGCCCGACACAGAAAAACCAAGAAGTTAGTTGCCTTGAAGAAGTTCCTGACTGAAAATGGGAAGGAAGGGTTCCCAATCACTGCCTTACGGGAAGTTCGGATCCTTCGACTCCTGAAACATGTCAACGTTGTCAACCTAATAGAGATTTGCCGAACCAGGGCTACGGGTGCTAACAGTTACTCAAGTACCTTTTATATTGTCATGGATCTTTGTGACCATGATTTGGCTGGACTCCTTTCCAATGTGAATGTCAAATTCTCACTCGGTGAAATCAAAAATGTGATGCAGCAGCTGCTCAACGGTCTTTACTACATCCATGCTAACAGGGTAAAGTGCTCATTAGCGTTAGTCTGTACATAAATTCTACTAGCCAAGTGGTTTAACATTAAGAATATTATCAATAGATCTTGCACCGTGATATGAAAACTGCAAATGTGTTGCTGACCAATCGGGGAGTTCTCAAGTTGGCTGATTTTGGTCTAGCTCGTCCGATTACCCTCAATCCACCCAATCCTAAGCTAGCTCGTTATACAAACAGGTACATACATTGGTTTATGACATATGAATGAAGTATACCTACCTCGAAATAAAAATTAATGAGTTTCTGTACCCTTATTCACAGGGTTGTCACTCTTTGGTATCGAGCCCCAGAGCTTCTCCTTGGGGAACGTAACTACGGATGTCCCATTGATATTTGGGGCGCTGGGTGTATCATGGCGGAAATGTGGACAAGGACTGCCGTCATGCAAGGATCCACGGAGCAACAGCAATTGGTTCTCATTTCCCAGTTCTGTGGCTCAATTACTAAGGAAGTTTGGCCGGATGTGGAAAGCCTGGAATTGTTCCAGAAAATGGTTCTACCCGTTGAACAACGGCGAAAGGTCAGAGTAGCTTAGCTAAACATAAAGTATCGTAGACGTAAAGTATAAATAGGACAACATCTTGACTGTAACTCTTGCTAAATCCATAGGTGAAGGATCGAATGAAATACTATGCTCAGGATCCCCTCGCATGTGACCTGATTGACAAGTTGCTAACCCTTGACCCTGCTAAAAGGATCAACGCAGACACAGCATTGAATCATGACTTTTTTTGGACGGATCCAATGCCGAGGAATTTGGCAGGAATGCTTCATCATCACCGTCACAATAACATGTTTGAATATTCTTCTACGAGGAGGCGAGGTGGTGGTGGCTTTGCTCCAGCCGGAGCTCATGCTCCAGCCCCAATCAAGCGGAGTGATGATGCTGGCTACTGTGATCGAGTTTTTTAAAGATCTAATACAAATGATGTCGAAATTCCCGCAAAAGTATTTACGTTGCATTTACAATCTACTATACTGTTCTCAGGCGGTAAATCATTCTTTTTTAAAGTACGTGCGTAGACGTATGTATGGTACTAAAATAATGTTTACATTTGTAAAAAGACTCGGAAGTATTTTTTTAATTGAAAATTTATGAACTGTTAAATGTCGTTGGAGGAGTTATACATATTAGCAAACTAGACGATAGGAAATGTAGCGCCCGGCTGTTTCCGATGAACGGATAATCTTCACCACCTGAAAACAATCAAAAAGCATTTTGAAATTAAATTGATGTTATCTTCATTTGAGTGGCCTATTTATTTCATCCATGCCTGTCCTCTTTGGAGACCAAAGTATCGAGCCACGGGATCAGATGCCTGCATTCTGGGCAGGAAATTCTCCTTCAATTTACTTTGAAAAATTTAAAGTCGTTATTAACTCAGCACAAACTCCAAAAATTAAATCGGCCGTCAGTCGGCCTTTGAATTCAAAAAATTTCAAAAATACAAAGGTTTGTATTTTTTGTACAAAGGGGCACACAAAGGTTCACTTCAACTCGGAATTAATGTTATGTGCCTAAACTAGTAAAAATGCACTCACCTGACCACGTTTCAGTCCAAAATAACGGGCCACTGGGTCACCGACCTGGATCCTCATCAGTTGGTTCTCCTTCAATTTACTGCATGGGTCACGGCACACAATTAAATATTAGTTAAAGAAAAAAACATAACACCAACGGAAAATAATTAATAGTTAATTTCAAAGGATTAGCACAAAAACACAAGCTTGACTGACTATCTTTGAAGAAGCTCCTGTTTCTCCTCTGGGGTCATAACTACGTGCTCCGGCACGAGTTCATGCTCTGTGATGTTGATCAAGAGTTCGGACTCCAGGAATTGTTCCAGGATGTACTTGGGGGCCATGTCCACAAGTGACTGTAGCAGACGTGTAATTAATTATTACATTAATATTTCACTTCACTATTAATGTTAACTAATTTTACCTGCTTAGCACTTGGGGTCATCCCTTGCTGGACAATAATAACAGCTCGATGAATATTTTCCTCCTGCATCCGTTGACAATAGGTCTTGATCGTTTTTATTCCAATTTTCACTTCGTCCGGAAAAAATACGAACATTTGATCTAAAAAAGCCAAACGAAATCTCTAAGCTACAAGGTTTAATACTTGGTTGTCCTTCTTTGTTCTTCTTATACCTGTTTGGATCATCATTATGAGCAACAAGGACAATCAAATCCGATCTTGATGGATGACGTTCACTTAAAACAAAATCATTTGTAATGTCAAATGTTGTCCACAGCCTGTGACCTCTCTGCTCCCGCCACCCGCTAAATAAAACCATTATTTATTTATTATTTGGTCTTACCTCGGTTTGTCACCAAATTGTTCCTTGAACTTGCTCAAGGGTTTGATCCAATTCATCCTGAGTCACCAAATACCCTCTATCGTGGCAAAGCTACACAAAATTTAAAAATACATACGTACGTTGAGCAGAGCATCAATTTCAAAAAATAATAATTCATTAAATCCACTTTACTTTAATTAAACTAACTCTCAAATGTGGATTACCTGCATGATAGTTTTCCGAACCCTCCACATCTTGTACGTCTCGGCCTCATCATCCATTGTTATAGGATGATGTCCAAAGATAATTAAGTAATTGAAATTGAAGAGAAATTCAACTCGACCGAAACGAAGCAATCAAACGCAAACGGCAAGAGTCCGAGTTTGGGATTTGAATTTGCTTGGATTTTGCCACATAAAATCCACCTATGCGGCTGCGGCTGGCTTGCCCTTTCTAATTTCCATGCATTCAATGCATTATTGCCGTACCGCGAATCCGGGAAAAATAAATATCCGAATTAAATAGTTTGATTGTAATAATTTCCTGCGTCTTCTCCTTCCGGCTGTGACCTGCAAAGATTTAGCCTTTGACATTACCAAGAAACCAGTCATGTCTGACGACGCTCCACTTCCAGAAGGATGGGAAAAACGAGTCAGCCGCTCAAACGGTAATTTACACAGATTCATGGATTTTGCAATAAATTAGTAATACTTGCCAATAGTTTGTATTATAAAATACAAAGTATTAGTATACAATTTCCTTGTATTATTGATGAAAGGATCTTAACCTTAATCTTTCTTAACTCCTGAATAATTTTGAATTGTTTGCAGGTAGTTATTCCGTTTGGCTTCAGTGATTTCATGGCTATTTTTTAACAGTACAGTTAGTGATTCTAAGCTGATTCCACTTAAGTTATGCATGAATTCACAATTTTGTGATGGAAGATTGCCAAATGTTCAAGTGTACAAATCCGAATAAGTTAATTTAATCAGTCGTGTACAATTGGTTTAACATGAATAGCAGTAGTATATCTAAATTTTTCATCCAAGTAAATTTATTAAATGGGATTTTTCTACCACCCTTGACCTTGTCCACCTTGTGGTTGCCCTCCTTGGCCTTGCCCTTGTTGAGGTGGTCCCTGTTGGCCCTGACCATCTTGTCCACCTTGAGCTCCTTGAGCTTGTCCATCTTGCCCTTGGCCTGGCTGACCAGGTTGGCCTTGTCCTGGCTGACCAGGTTGTCCTTGACCTTGCTGACCTTGGCCCTGGCTAGCCTGACCAGGTTGGCCTTGTTGACCTTGCCCTGGAACTGCAGGAACTGGTGGAATTTGTGGTTGAGCAGGGATTCCATATTGACTATTTGATGGCATTGCTGGTTGTTCAGGCATTTTAGGCATTTCCGGTTGTTGTGGCTGAGGTACGTTGATTGGTTGGAAATTGTATGGGGCTCCTGTTTGGTTGAATCCTTGACCTGCGGGATTGTAGGGTTGTTGACCTGCAGGATTGTAGCCTTGTTGACTTGCAGGATTGTAGGCTTGTTGGCCTGCAGGATTGTAGCCTTGTTGACCTGCAGGATTGTAGCCTTGTTGACCTGCAGGATTGTAAGCTTGTTGACCCGCCATTCGAGCTGATGGATTGTTAGCTAATTGCGCTGCTTGATTGTTGGCCAGTTGAGAATTTGGGTTAGTGGCCAATTGAGCTGCTTGATTGTTGGCCATCAGTGGATTGTAGGCTTGACCTTGCCCTTGTCCTTGGCCAGCAGGGTTGTAGCCATGTCCCTGAGGAGGCGGGTTGAATCCTTGACCTGAAGGATTGTATCCTTGGCCTGTGGGATAGTATCCTTGGCCTGTTGCGGGGTTGTAGTTTTGAACGGATGGGTTGTAGCCAACACTTGTGGCACTTGCGTCTTGGACTTGTTGAGCCATGCCCGCTTGAGGTGGGTAATTTTGTTGTCCATTCTGCAATCAGAATTAGTTTAATTTTTAGGTTTCACAAATTATAAAATATCCGAAATTCACAAAAATGTAAGTGAATGTATTTAGATGTTCGAAGTCCAGAATTTTCTTACAATGGCAGTAACGACGGCTAGGACAGCTAGGATTCTGATGGTAGACTTCATTGTTGAGTGAATAAATCGCTAATGATGTACAAGGGTAGGATGCTCCTTCCCTTTATACCCTTTCCCCCCACCCCCAAATCCCTACTCTAGCCATTGTTCTCTTGTAATTAAAATCCACGTGAAAGCGAAGGTGATTCAGGGCGTTTACTTTCAAAAATGAATCGAGTTTGGAATGCATTTTCCCTTTCAACATGTGTCACTCCTTGTGTAATACAAAGTCAGGATTCCTAATTTTAATGTTCATTACTCATATTATAACTTTAGTTTAATTGTTACGGATGAATCGACGAATGTCTCGTCTGGTTTGAGTTCAGTCATGATGATAAAGCCACGTCACAGCAAGTTAAGTTCGATTGCATGCTCGACTTTCCTTTTGCTTTCCAAATTTTAGTAATTCTAGTTAGAAAACCAATGAGACACCAGAAGCATTATCACATTACTAATTGCACTTCTTAAAATAAGCATTATATGATTATACACCACTTTAGATTAGACTGTATTTGGAGATTGGCTGACAAATTCTAATGTACCCTTTTCTCTTTCTTTTTCTTAACTCATGAAGTTGAAGTTAGGTTCAAATTCCTCTTCTTGTGCAAAGTAATTTGTTTAATATGCGGATTTAGCATCGATTTTTAGCATACGGGTATTTCTTTATCTATTGGACACAAATAAATCAAACATCCGTCAAACGGCTCGCATCTCATTGTCTGTTGTTGGATTCAATTCCTTTCCCAGGCAAAATACACTGCATTGTGTGATACGGGAATTAGCACAGGATTGTAGAGTCACATCTACTGAACATGAATAATGGGTCTGAGAATTTTCGCGAATGCTATTTAAGTCAATTCTGCACAATATGATGCATTTGAAATTTTAAGCAAACATCATGAGTACTAATTTGCTAAATTTCTATTTGTTGTTCCACAGGCCAAGTCTACTATTTAAATCTGTATTCCAAGGAGAGTCAATGGACTATGCCGGAGAAGGCGGCGGAGCCCTTGTCTCCTTCCGGACCGAAGAAAGTAACAGCGAGTCATCTCCTCGTCAAACACTCCAGCTCCCGCCGCCCTTCCTCCTGGCGGGAACCTGTCATCATGAGGACCCCACAAGAAGCCATCACTCAACTCCGAGAGTATCGCCGTCAAATCACGGCCGGTGAAGAGTCATTTGCGGAACTTGCATCCAAGTACTCAGACTGTTCCTCTGCTAAACGGGGTGGGGACTTGGGAGAATTCGAGCGTGGATCCATGCAAAAACCCTTCGAGGATGCAGCATTTGCTCTCAAGGTTGGTGAGATGTCCGGGGAAGTTGAAACGGATTCCGGATTTCACATCATCCTCCGTACGGCGTAAAACTAGTGTTGTGAAATTGTTGAGTGTGAAAGTTTCAATTTCGTTAAATAAAAATCATTTGTTATTGACGACTTGAGACTAGTTAGTAATGGCATTATTACCATTGCTCAGCTTTCTGGGATTCGTCATTAAAAATTTATATTTTACTTTCTATTAGGATGACGCCCAGGGAAGCACCTGTGTTTTGTTAAATTTGCTCTAGAAATATCACATTGCCCCAGGGTTTTCAGCATTTAGTGGTCTATTTCTTTCTGCCTCTAAAGGAGGTGCTCTAAATTACCCTATATGATGCCTATAGGTAATATTCAAATAGATCGCATAAAACAGAGCATACGAATTTTTGATTTTGAAAAGTGGAGTAATGTTGGATTCCTCATTAAAATTTGAAGCATGAACGCCCTTAGTAATTCGAGCATATTACAAGATGTCTAAAAAGGCAAAAAACCAAAATTGCCAATGCTATGCCTGGCCTGGCCTCCGTCCTGCAAGAAGGATGTATCCGCTCGTCTTATTAAAACAGGAGATGAACTTTCCGCTACTTGGATATAAATAGATTTCTTGTAAAACACAAAAACTAATGCTAGCTAAAACCAACATCTTCACTTGTAAATCGCATTACATCTTGTGACGGATATCATGTACACTATATAATACATATGGTTCAGTAGCTTGAAAATTTTATTACTCATCATTCATTCGTGTTAAGAAATGAGAGCATTTCCTCGTAAATACGTAGTACATGGCACAATTGGACTTCAGATTTTTAATTTGAATGGCTCGGCTGATGCAATTCGCGAATCAAACCTCAAACCTGCCATTCCCTTTGCGGATGTTAGTGTGCAGTCACCGACCGCGATAATAGGCGAAATTTGACCACGAAGATGCATGCATACGAAGACTGTACAGCACAGTCCTGGAATTTCATCCAACCGAATACGATACGACGAAAAGCATTCACTTTGCACGTGTTGTTTTCATTCGTGTCCCAAAACCGCACTGCACTCGCGCAAGCCCCCCGTTTCATTCATTCGTGTTAAGAAATGAGAGCATTTCCTCGTAAATACGTAGTACATGGCACAATTGGACTTCAGATTTTTAATTGAATGGCTTGGCTGATGCAATTCGCGAATCAAACCTCAAACCAGTCATTCCCTTTGCGGATGTTAGTGTGCAGTCACCGACCGCGATAATAGGCGAAATTCGACCACGAAGATGCATGCGTACAAAGACTGCATAGTCTTGGAATTTCATCCAACCGAATACGATACGACGAAAAGCATTCACTTTGCACGTGTTGTTTTCATTCGTGTCCCAAAACCGCACTGCACTCGCGCAAGCCCCCCGTTTTCGGGGATGATATTGTCTTGGGTTGTGTTCGGAGCATAGCTCTTTAGTTATAAGGAAGGGTTTTTGCACTTTACAAAGTCACTCGGACTTCACATGCAAAATTTATCGTCTACGACGACGACGACGACGGAGCCCTGATTGTACTTGTCGAAGTCATTCTGTAAAGGATAATTCTAATCAAGACCCCAAAGGAAATACAAACACCTGATTTATGGGAATGGTCGACACCTCCGACCCTTCAACCATTGCAGAATTTGAGCTCAATTTAATTCCGAAGCCAGACCCAGGTCTACGTAAAAGTGGGCGTAGGACTTTTGTGAGATTTTGAAAGTTGGAAATTGTGATTAGCTGGAAGCGGAGCAGAAAGCAGATCTTGCGAAAAAACTTGGATAACAAGTAAGGAAATATACATTACATACAGGTCATATTTACGAAATAAGTGCGAGGGCGATGACGACGAGATTTCTTTGCGCTGCGCTGCACTATGTATGCAATATTGGCATTTATGGAAGAAGGCGTGAAATGCATTAAGAATTGCAACACAATTTATCGCAGTGTCAGATTTTGACAGTTGTTGACATGATCCTCAGTTCTGGAGAATTTTTCTGAGTGGGGTTCTGCGTAAAAGATAATTTGGGATTGAGGATTTTATTTCTTTGCATTTCTTGGGATTCATGCTAATTATGTTCAAAAAATTTTGCAATATGATGAATTATTCAATACTTCGTGCTAAATAGATTGGGTTTTGAATTAAGGAAATGCGTCGATCATGCCACGCAACGTTGAAATTTTTTATATAGATTTTTTTGTAAAAGCGTTTAATCTCACGTTAGA
>JAAXYW010002812.1:0-13745 GCA_036851895.1 Orthonychiurus folsomi | reverse complement strand
TTCTTCTTCTAAATTGTTGTCCATATTCATCCATTAGAGGGTTTCTCGAATACAGCCATACAAATGTAGTCCAAAATTCAGAAATCTTTAACAAAATTCCGAGTTTGATTTCAAAATTATCAATCATAATTGCAAGAGCCTTTAAATAAGTTGAATTCCAAAACAGATGGTATGTGATTAGTTGATGGGCTTCGGTTGTTGAGATTTGATTTTGCTTCTTCAAGTAATCGGATAATGTTTCATATAGTTACCTGAGTTTAGCAAGAATCTCCAATCTAAGTAGGTAATCTGGCTCCAAAAAATATTTTTCACTTAAACTAACCATAGTATATCCAACGCCAACACGGATACGAAGGTAATCTGGTCCATCACATTGTTTTGGAGATTTAAAATAATTGTACATTCGGCGGTACAAATCAGTATGAAATTTACGAATTGTTATTCCAGAAGTAACTTCAGGGGTGTATGAATTTGATGGAGTACGAAGACTACACGAAATAGCCGTGTTTGTTACATGTGTTTGATAATGATACCAGCTCTTGTCCGCCATTATTTCTTGGAAGCAACTGATGACATTTCCTCATAGCTTATCCATTTATAGCCTTCCGGAAGGTCATTCAAACCGTCATGGTCTCTTCCCTCCATCCTTGAAAACTGAATAGATAAAAGATCACGCGGAACATTCATGTCTTTTATAACAAACACAAACAGCTCAAGTCCTGGAATATTTAAACGTTTTGTTGGAAGACGTTTTGTTGCAAAAGAAATTAAATCAACGATATGAGTTGACGTGTGAGTTTGGTTTTTGTATGTTATTTCGCCAGACTCATTCCAATTAAAGTTATCAGATGACAACAAAATTGCTAATATTTTTTCCGCCTTAGGCTTTTGATATTCAGCAAGGTTGCTCAACACTTTTGAAATTTTTTCCTTGTTAAGTTCTTGTGCATTTTTTTCCAGTGTGACAGTGTCTGAAGTTTCATTTCCAAAGTACTTCTGGTACTGCTCCTGTGTTATTACTCGCATAACATTTGACATTGCTTACTGAGATATTATACCACTAAACACGTCATCCAACTTTTTAATTATTACACAAGACAACAATTTTGCCAGAACCAGCTGATGTTTAATAAGATTTGATCGAACTTGTTTCAAATTATTCCAGTCTATTTTTAGTATATTCTTCATTCCGAATCTGTTTTTATTTACACATCTTTTTTCCACATCACCAAATTCCAAGTTATCTATGTTTGCTATACACTCAGCCACCGCTTTTAATTGTTCTTCGCTTGCTTTTTTAAGCAATTTTATTCGCTTCATTGATGAGCTTTGTGCCAAAATTTCCAAATATTCCAAATTCTCCTGGAAGCGTTCACTCATTTTGGGATGTAAATTTCACAGTCAGGATCCGGATACAAGCTCGATCTCACTCTATAAGCTGGGTTATCCTCTGGATGGAAACTAAAGAACAAATAACCATGATTCTTCTTTGTAGCTTTCTTATAAGCATCCAGGAGGTATTCGCTTTGTCCCGGACAAAATTGCTGAACAAGGAAGACGTTTGATTAGTTATTTGACAAGGAAGACGTTTAATTAGTTATTTGATAAATGCTATGTTTGACAATCTACTTACTCTTGCAATATGACAGATAGAACTGATATCGCGCACTTGATTAAAGACAACCATGTATTGCGAGTTGATGGAAACTGTTCTCAATTTCTTTTCAAACATATTTTGTAAAAGCAAAACGACTGCTGATTTTCTGTGGTGTGCGCGTTGTATAAAATACTGAATTATAAGACTGTTCTCTTTTCCACAGAAATCTAACATTTTGTCATCAAATATGACTAAACTCTGCGGACATATTAATGATTCAAGTTCTGACACAGAGTTTGTAAAGATTACATCTTTTATGTTTTTATACTGGTCTTGCATTTCTGTGTACACGTATATCACGCGTTCAATTTTCTCAGATATAATCTCGTCTCTCCTTCTAATCAACTCCAAAGTCCAATAAGTTTTGCCGACCATTGTAGGACCAACGACAACCTATAATTTCATAGAAAATAAATGATTAAAATTATTCAGCCAATCAAAATATTTTAAAAAATATTTTACCATTGTAAATGGAAATTTTAATGAAAAATCTATACAGTTTTCCATGGTGAATAATCTTTAAACACTGGTTTTTATTGAAAATTGATTTTTATTGACTCCATCTACCCGAATGATCAGTTTCTTATATAACAATTTACATTTATATTTCATATAATGGTATATCTACATGCCCCCAAGCCAGAGTTTCAACTCCTCCTTCTAAAATAAATCGTTTCACATCTAATCCTGAAATGTTAACCTTACTAAATTCTACTGTATATAGAACGTTTTTAAAACTTCGAATAATGCGCATGACTACGTTATCAAGTTTAGCACCTTCCAAAGCATCCACGAAATCCTGTTGGGTCAACTTATCTCTGACAAGACGACTTAAGCCCTTGGTTTTAGTTTTTTGTCTAACTTCAGTAATTTGGCTACCGGAAACCCTATCGACGCCATTTCTTACACTTCTATAGGTATACATTTTTGGTTTTACTGCTATGAAATGGGAAATTGTCCAGTTACAAGCCTCATCCTTCATCATACCCAACTTTTTCTTGTTTTTACTACTGAAAAACCGGCCAAACACTTGATCATTTGGATCATAATCCGACATGTCAAACCAGTCATCCTGATCAGCTAATGTCTGTTCATAAATATCATTATTTGGGCTGTTATATTCAAAAAAATAGCACAAATTATCAGTGTCTAAATACAAAAGGCGACATCTAGCAATGTTTGAAAATCTTGGCATTATATAATCATAGTGAAATTCATAGAGATTTAACTTTGATAATTGAAGGCATGTGTAACCAACAGCAATAGGATTATTCAATGTAACACAAAGTTTTTTAAGTAATAAAAAAACTAGTCCTTCATTTATGATTCGGATATCCTGAATTGTGGGTTTTTTGTTATATCGTTTTGCTCGTCTTTCAGTCAAAATTGCAACGATGTTTAAACGATCACGTAATCGCTCGATCATTTTGCCAAACGCGGAATTGTTCAAAAGCTTCCAAAATGCGATCTCTATTTTTGTTGTGGAAACTTTACGCCTATCAGTGTTGTAAGAAATAAATTCGCGCATCCACCTACTTTGTGAGAAGCGCAAAATTTTATGTATTTTCGTTATTACACATCCCAGTCTAAGCCAAAACTGTAGATTACGATAATGGCAAACTGCCTTATTTTTTGGTAGCAAATCCGCAATTAACCTATCGGATTTTAATGTGCTTTCCTTCACGTTAAGATTTCTAAGTAATCCTTTCTGGTATCCTGACAACTGATCACAATTGATCTCTCGTTTCATTGGTACAGGCGGCAGATCATTGAGGAAGTCATGCGTCTCGGGAGGAACAATTATATCTACCTCAAAAATCAAACCTTCTGGATCCTCCACGTGTAAACCATTTATGAAATTCACTGGATTTTCGCAGATATAATCAAATACATCACCCTCAACCCATTCAAAGTTACCTACTGGAAGTGGTTCGGATAACGCATGCGCATACAAATTATTTTTATCCCAGTTCATGATAAATGATGTAGGTTTTTCGGGATCATACGAATCAAGGTAACAATTATTTGATTCGGCACATCTCAAGCTTCCTACACTGACAAGACCTCCTGCAATTCCTGATTCGAGTAACAAATACTGATTTGGATCAGTTATTAAATCCAATGTCACTCTTGTTTTCTTCAACATGCAATCTTTCACGCACATGGGCAATGAGTAATAATGACATATATCCAATCCTGCACATAAAATTTTTGTTTGTTTAATAAACTTAATCAAATTAGCGCTTAAATTAAAATTGTTACCGTAGCTTTCCATCATGAGTTTTCGATTTGCTTCAAATACGTCAGCCTAGAATATACCGACAAAATTAATTACAAATTATTTTACACCAATGAATGATTCGTACTGTACCAATATACAGACGTCAGTGGCTACATATAATTCCTGGAATTCCTGGAGGTTATTAAGCTCAAATTGCCGCCACACATTTTGCACATGTGCATAGGTTTCATCACTTATATCCGAACCATCCAAATCATTTCTAAAATGAATTTTCTCAGGTAAATCTGTTTCCTTGAATTGTTCCACACTTGTAATGTATGAGTATGGAAATGCTTGCTTTTTAAGCAGCAACTCAACATCTCCATTGTTTGGATAGGTGATTGTTTGTTGATTGATAATTTTTGCGATAGCCGCTCCGACTTCTGCTTCACTCCCAGACTGTAGACAAGCTGCTTGGATTAACGCCCTAGTTTTTGTCAAGTCAAATTTTCCAAACTCCTGCCTGGTAATACTAAATGCTTCCTTTGGCAAAGTGTCCGCTAGTGCAGATAATGATTCATTAAAAAAGGCAAAACTGTCAATAAATTTTATATATCCATTGATCAAGATGCTCAAAAACTTTTCAGAACTTTTAGCGATGGGTTCGACGGTATTGACAATATTTTTATCACAGGCGTGTACAATGAAATTACCTAAATGTAAAAAAAAAGTGAAATCTTTTAATCCTAATTACACACTTGATTAACTTGTTCTTACTGTCATAAGATGTAAAATTGTGGAATATAACCGGGATTGCATTAGTAAGTCTAGCCTTTAGATTACAGGATTCGTGAGCCCAACCTAATTTGAAGCAATAAAAATCAAACATTTGTTGTAAATTGTAAAAAAAAGAATTACCATATAATTCGTAAGGGGGTAGATGAGAATGGTGATGAACAGGTCCTCCACCCCAAAAGGCAGTTATTGGGAGAGAGCATATGCAGCACATATGGAGCTCGTCTGGGTGAGGAAATCTAGTCCAAGTGTCCGCTTCCCGCATTTGTGCAAGCGCTGCAGCTGCCTTCTCCTGATAATCCTCGATGGCCAATTTCAAATTTTCACATAATTTTATAATTTCCAGTAAAAATTTTTTGGCAACATCTTCCTCATCGGTAGATGCAGTGTAGCGATGACTACGATATCGTTGTGCTTCATGGTCGACAACAATCCAACAATAGCCAGATGGAATATGTTTTTGTAACATTATTTGATTTCCCCGCCTCTCATCCATGGCATTGGGCAAACGTGCCTCAAAATCCGCATAAATGACAAATGGCACTTTGATTGTTCTATCCCATCTTTGGAAGGATAGATGGTTGTTTCCAATTTTGGGGAATACCGTCTTCTGCAAACCTGTCGCTTGACAATATGACTGATGATCTTTGAAAGCAGTTGGCTTCTTAAACAACTGAAGACAGTTCCGGCAAATAAATTTTGTATGACTATTTTGATTACTATGCAGGAAGGCAACAAGATTAGTGATGAGAACAAAGTGATCCGGTCTAGGCTGACCTTCAAGCGTGTCAGCAATAAGTAGTAACAGATCTATTTTAATTGGTCGATCCTCTGGACATACGTAAGCTGGATAGCACCGCTCCCTTATCTCCTCTTGTAAATTGTAATATGAAATATTCCATTCCTGTCGCTTCTTCAATCTATCAAAAGATGGATTACCTGTGCGACATCTTTTTGCTTTTAAAATTGGACGATAGTCTTGAGCATTAACTTCGTAGACTAATACCGTTATTCCAATATTTTTATTAATTGATTCAAAACGCGGAATCTGCTCAATTGTGATAGGAAATGTCAAGCCTTGAAGATTTAATTTGTTTAGATGAGGTTTATACGTTTTGTAGTCCTCTGCCATTTCTTTGTACTCAGATCGACTCAAGCTTCCGGTGTCTTTAAATGGTGGCACGACATCGAAAGCTGAATTGGCAAGTACGCTCCAAAGAAAACATTTGAGGTGATCCTGTTGTTCAGTTTCTTCACTGTTGTTCACATTGAGTAGACATTTTGGTTTTCGCTTCAAAATGTTCGGAAGCTCCATATAGCTAGACCCACTAATTGATTCTACGGTACTTACTTTGATGGTGAATGATTGGACATGATCCACAACCCATCCGGAACCATTTTGTAAAAAATCTTCCACTTCAATAGCAATCTTATTTTTGGCAGAATTATAAATCCTGGGAATCATTGATCTATCCCTCAATACATGATGATAAGATTTCATCGATGGTGTGTTTGCCGGGTCNCACTTCAATAGCAATCTTATTTTTGGCAGAATTATAAATCCTGGGAATCATTGATCTATCCCTCAATACATGATGATAAGATTTCATCGATGGTGTGTTTGCCGGGTCCGTTAACTCCGTCTCACCAGTTACTGGGTTAGTTCTTGAAAAGACGACAAATGCATGGAAAACTACCATAATATTACGACGAACTTGTAATTCTCGCTCCAATAACGTAGTCACACTTTGTTTAGCAGTTTCAAATAGCATATCCGTATCCTTAAATTCAGCCAGGTTCTCCAATTGTGCACTATACATCACATATGTGTTATTTATTGCACTTATAGCTTCCACAAATTGAATTTGTGGTGCAGACACATTTCCTCGCCCTTGTTGATTCACTGTTTCAAAATAATCTGGATGTTGTTGAAACAAATGTGTGTCAAGCTCTCCAGGTCTTGAAAAGGTGACCATACAAAATGGGCAAAATCTCAAGTGGTAGCACACGTCATCCACAATTGCAGCGTTTGCTTCTTGCCCTTCGTTAATTGGTTCCGGAATTTGAATTTCGCGTTCAATTATTCGAAATTGGGGTTCAATATGACGGTTATTAATGTAGAATTGTTCCACATGTGTGGGAACGATAACTCCGTAATTATTCATTTTAAAAGGTAAGGTAAATTAGCTTCAAGATGAAATGTTGGCCGCCAACTGACGAAAGGCTGGCACACTTCCTTTTATACATTTAAAAGGGAAAGTAAACTTTGAAACGTTACCTTCTTCACTGTTCAGATGAGCAAAAAAATGAAAGCGTAAAGAACGTTTTACGTGCTCCCTAAACCGTTTCAATGTAAGTTAACAAGTGCGCATGCGTTGCAAAAAAAATGCTTCACGCTTTCCACCAAACGCTTCACACTTTCATGATTACCAAATGCATGACTGGTCAACTGCAAGTGTAAAGCATGAGAAATAAGCAAAATACGTTTTGCCAATTGAAGAATTTATTCAGTTTTCTTAATTTCTATGATAAATTCTTGGTTTACATGTTTGATTAATTACACTAAAATATACATTGATATTTGAATAATTAGATTTGAAAAAATTACGTACAAGTAAATCATTTTTTTTGGTTTTGCGTGAAAATCGATTTTGAATTTTTTTTATGGACCAGTGCAAGCGTGCTCTTAAGTACAAATAATACAAGCAAAATTGTCCACAAAGGCTGGACGTGGGTGATTGAAGTGATCGGTTATTTACAGTAATTACTTTTCCTTGTGGATGTGTAACATTATAAAAACTTAATGGTCTACCGAAGCTATCAAAGTATTCAAAACTAAAAGAATTTTGTGCAAAATAACAAATCCAATGTTCACCACTAGCAGTTATTGGTGAAATATTCTGAATTAACAAAGTAGGATATTCATCAATATGAATTTCTTCATTTCCAGCAATTACATTCCAATACTTTACATTAGTGTCCTTAAAGGTTAATTCGAGTGCAGCTTTTAGAGTACAAGTATCCAAACCATTCTTATCCATTATTATCTACAAGTGCATTATAATTTTTATCAATTTCAATATTTCCGCTAAATTGTCCATACACAACTACAGTAACAGGTTCAGTTAATGCAGTAGCAAATTTAATTTCAACCTTAACCTGTCCAGTTTTTGGTAAACTAAATAAACCAGTGGGGTTGCGTGGAATCAAGTCAAATACTGATAAGCAATTACCTTTCAAAAAATCCAATCGTGATAATGAATTTCCAATATACGGATTCTCTGCAGCTTTAAAAAGCGAGTTATAAGATAATAAATACAAATTATTTTGATAATCAAAATCAATACTTCTATAGATTGACTGCTGTTCATCCAAATTTACTGTAATTGAAGAAACGCCATTTGGAGCAAAGTTGAATGGTGATTTATTGATTACGCCTTGAAATGCAGCACTTGTTACGACTCCAATCACTAGGATTTCAGGTAGATTTCCCGAATAGACCAGTTCACTGGTGCTTGCAAGTGATCCAGTGGCTAGCGCAAAAGTTTTTATTTGTGCTTTCCGATAAGGATACTGAAAGTTTTCATTCTTGTTGAGTAGAGCTTGATGATTAGCAACCAGATCGGGATGTAATGTGTGTCGTCGTATATAAAAAATTGCCTCGTCCAGCTGAACAGCATAAGGACAACCAGTCACGCCCGGTTTGCTTGTTGTTGAACTTCCAAGACAAAATGCTGATGTGTTTCGTCTCAAACTAATGCTTACGCTGACACCAGGTGGAAGGTAGCGCTTTTGTTGAAATAATCCAGCCGATAAATTTCCAATAATTTCAAATGTTTGTGACAATTTTGCAAATTCCATTCGTGTCTTGAATCCTGGGTTTTTATTAGCGTCATATTCGTCAGGGGATGAATCGGCATAAAACATTGATTTGGACAGTTCGCCGTCTTTTGTTACACTTCCCAATGCCAATTGAGTTTGTATCCATGAATGATAAGCATAATTATTTGAAGAATCAGCCACAATTATTCCGTTTAACCCAATTGTTGCATTCTGAAAGAGTGCATGGAAGAACAAATTACAGGGTGCCACCGATTCATTTGCTGGTAAGTTGTTCCCATCCGCAAGAGTCACACGTGATTTGATATATAGAAAAGAGTTGTACAAATCCAAGTATTTGGTCTCAGAAGCCGCAATGTTAAATTCAACCGGATTTATATTGTTTTTTGGTGAAGATAGGGGATAAAACTTTACAAATTCACTAGAAACTAGTGAAACGTCTGATCCAGCTGGTGCAAATAAATCACACTCGCTTCTAATTGATTGAATGGACTTCATTTTTTGGATTTTGTCTTCTTTTTAATCGTTGATTTCTTTCG
This sequence comes from Orthonychiurus folsomi, assembly GCA_036851895.1. NCBI lineage: Eukaryota > Metazoa > Arthropoda > Collembola > Poduromorpha > Onychiuridae > Orthonychiurus > Orthonychiurus folsomi. The sequence continues at coordinate 4,693 of JAAXYW010002812.1, read as the reverse complement.
TTTTTGGGTTTTTCGCTTAACTGGTGCTATCTTCTTCTTCTTGGGAACTAAACGCTTAATGTGTTTCTTTGTCTTTCGAACCTTGCCTTTTCCTTTCTGATTTCTTCTTCTTTTTATAGTTTTGATGGATTTTGTGGGTGAGTGCGTAATTCGAATAGGTACGTTATAATCTACTGGAGATGATAATAGCCCACCACCACCACCACCTACTTGGCTTGGTTCCAAGGTGCACATCCTGTTTTTATCACACTGTATAGTTCTCATTTACTATCGACAACGTATATGAACTTGAACGGTTGTTGGTTTTGGAGAGACTGGCATAAGTTTTCCATCCTGACCTATTATAAGAACTTCAATATCTCTTATAACGTTTGTCTGCAAGGGTAGATATATGACTGGATTAAACGTAATTTGAACTTCTTTGTCGTATTTTTCAGACGCTGGAATCAGACGAAGAAGTTGGTAAAGTTGACCTCCAAAGCAGGATTCACGGACTATTGGTGAGGTGATTAAGTAATGATAAGGATCTGTGCTCATTGTCCATTCTGAACTTTGGGTTGCTGGATATATAGTCTCCTTGCCGCTCAGCCATGAATTCGGCTCCATCCCCAAAAGGTTTTCCATTCGATTCGACAATTTGACGTCAAGTTTTCCAAATTCACTCTTGTATTGAATATCGCCGTTTAACATTAGAGATATTGATGTCTTTGACGTATGAAGCACTTTGTTTATTTCGTCAATTAACGATGTAATAACAAATGCTGTCGGCTCCCTGATGTCTTCTCTTTCTTCTGCAGGATTTTGAAATGCTTTGAAATCCAAGATTTCGTCATCTGGGATTAGTAAATTAAATAGGTTTTCTGGAATATCAGTTTCAGCCACGGTCTCCCCAGTGCTAAACGTATTTTTTTGAAACCCCATTGCATTAGCCAACCGCTCATCCATTACAATTTCTGTCGTTGGACTCTGTATTTCAATTTTTATTTTTTCAGTTCCGGTTTTGGTTTGGAGAATGAACTGTAAATGAATTTGTGGTAGATTGTTTTTTATTGTTGTATTTAATTGACTTAGAAACGTAGTGATATCTTTAGTTTCTTTTTTAAAAACAAAGTCAAGTTCAACAATCTTTTGTATTCTGACGATCGAGTCTGTTGGCGTTCTTATCACTTTATCAGTAGTCCGCCTAACTGGTGTGTAGCTTATTCCAATTAAACCTACTTCTGCTTCTTCTTGAACCAATTGATGATACGTTATTGCTTTGACAAGTTTATTGGTAAACTGTGCATTGCTATTTTGAGGATAAAACTCTTTGCTTTGATCACTACGCAGAGTTATGTAATGATCACTGGGTTGCAGTAGATTCGCCATTGTCTTGCTCACTAGAGGGTGAAGATATTACTGATAGTTCTTCAGGGTAGAAGGACCCAGAAATATTCTCATTACTCTCATCCTTGAGTAGGTAGCTTGGCGGTTTTGTGTTCTGAACAGCACGTACAATAAACGTTTCTGTTCCCCATTGCTGGTTATACGACTTGTCAAATAGCTTTTTTATACGCGACAAAATCACTCGACTTCCCACCTTTATTGTAGCATTTGGGAATTTGGATTTCATGTATTTTCCATACAAATTTTCATATATTTTATGTGCATTGTCATCAGTCACATTGATTGGTTTTTCCTTTATACTTGAATGGAATGTGTTGTTGTAACTGATTACAATCTTGGGTAATACTGAAACCCATCTGTGCTTCCCAGTAAAAGTAAAATATCGACCAATTCTTTGCATTATGGTTAGAATTACCCTTTCAGCAACGCTAGATTTAATTTCGGTATAAGTGGAATACAATGTCACCCCTTCACTATTTAAATAAGCTCTAACATTAGAGTTCCAGAATTCCGAACCTTTATCAACCCATATCCGTGATGGTTTTTGTTTCTTAAATATTGATTTGAAGGCCTTAACAAGTGAAGCACCAGTTTTGTCCTTTAATGGAACAACACTTAGTAACTTTGAAAACACGTCAATGCATACAAGTGCATAACGATATCCATTGTTTTCCTTCGTATAACGCTGTAAATCGATTAAATCACAAGCGTAGATAAAATTCGGAAGACGTACAACTACTCGGCGACGTGGAAACCGTTTTCGAATACTCTTATGTTGCACAAAATCATTCAACTTATTCAACACTTGTAAAACTTGCGGTTTATTCTTATATTTTGTATTTTTCATAAAACCAGAGAGCGAGGAAAAACTGCCAGGAAGGTCAGCCGTATGATATTTACGTTTGATCTCCGCCATTGCCTCAAATTTACTGAGAAAATCCACGTGGTATGCAAACATAAATAATGTAATATATGAGTATAAATGTAACAAATTTTACGTTTATTCATACATCATTTCCTTTATTTCATTATAAGTCCATGTCAACCACTCTTGAATCAAACATTTGTTTACCAGAATATAACAAGTTTATCTCATCATTAAAATCAAAATTAAGATTTGGATCACCGTGGTTTTCTAAAAATTTGATCCATACTTCTGTCAATGATGAGAACACATATTTCTCTTGATCTGACATTGGTATTTCTTTTAGTAAGGTCTTAGCTTTATTAGCATACAAATAAGCTATAGAATTTGTATTCTCTAATGTGTCAATATAAGTTTCCCCTACGTCCACTATGATAAGAGCGTACATTAGCAAATCTCTAAATTTAAAAAAATTAAAGTGCTTGCGACAAATTAACATGGAAGCAGTACTTTGGATTAGTGTCTCCAACTCGTCATCAGACATATTTGCCATGTCCGCAAAGTTTCCTGTTAGTTTTTTAATTTCACTTGGTTGCTCGTCGAGGTAGTATGGTTGAATGGGTAACAAGATCTTTTCTGCCATATCTTGAAATTTTTTAATGTTGATTTCTTCAGTCTGCGAAAAGTAAAAAAAAAAATTGTAATTAATATCTAAACATAAATTGCTAACTTGAACCTTACAACGTGAGAATCCATGCATTCGATTGAAGATGTATGTGATTGAGCCATTATTGAACTTGAGCTGCTCCAAGTAAAATTCACTTGATGGATTTCCTGACTCTAATAACTTTTGATTCAAAGAGTAACCTTTATTTAAGAAAAAAAAGAGAAAACCAGCATCCCGTAACATTTATGCTAGATTTATACGTTATGACGTTATGTTGAGTTAGATATGTGGGAAAAATTGAATCACTTGTACTTAACAATGTGTGAAGATGATGATCGCGCTATTTACCTTGAATTTAATTGGTATAAAAAGAAGTTTCTACCACACAAAACTCGCATCCATCCATAAACCATGAAACGAGTAATTTCTATCTCTCTTGCTAACCGCATCCATCCATAAAGCATAAATGGGCTAATTTCACCTCAGCAATCGCAAAAATCTGTAAACCACAAAACCACTCACCATAAGAATGAGTAGGCTAATCTGAATTTTTTTTTTTACATTGTGTTTATATAAATACAGTCTATCTTCACATGGGAAATAGTACTTATAAACCTAGCGTATCATCAAATACCATGGAAGTAACAAATAAACAATACTGGGAATGCATTGATTCCTTACGAAAAGCGAGTGCTGACGTTTTTGTTAATCTTGGAATGCGAATTAGAGATTTAGAAGAGAAAGTTAATTCACTTCAGAATCAAACTGTCGACTCTGAAGAAAATAATTTACCAAGCGAACAGACGAAGAAAACTCAAAGCGCCGAAGAAATTTGGCAGGAGGCCAAAAAGCAAGCTGTTGACGACATTTGGTTTGAATCAAAACAACATTATCTACAACGACAAATTTTGGCTCCGCCGAAACTTGCACCGTCTCAGTGTCTAAAACTGGAATCCTCTCATATGGACAAACCTGTAAAATCAATTCTAAAAAAGCCAACTCCAAAATTTAAAACAAAAAGAATTCGACCTTGCGTGTACTACCCAAAACCAACAATACCCGAAATTTGGTTGGATTGAAAAAATTTTGCTTCCACAAAAATTTAGTTTCAATATAATTAAAGTAATTGTGTATATGAATCTAATCTATCAACATGATTTAATTACATATGAATAAATTCACATTTTAGCTGCGTATTATGTATTGTATTTTGACTTAGGTAATATCATACACATACTAAATTAGAATGCTTGTGTGTTTGTTTTATATCTATTTAAGCCAGCTTTAACTGTCAATTTGACCAATCTCAATAATTATGGGTCCATTACTTTATTTATACCTCTAACCCTAAACATGTGTTAAAAAAATTAAACTAGAACGAGTGCGTTAGCCGAAGGCCCCGCAGAGTGCTAGTGCTTAATATAGGAATGCATATGTATAAATTTTCAAAACACTATGATCGTTGTAATGTCATTGCTTTTTAAGTTGAATGCATTTTACGTTTTTATTTCAACGCACAACCTCTCCTTCTTCCACCAACATTGGAAATAAACAACTCATATACTAAAATTATGAATAATGATTCGTACAAAAATTGTGATTCACTTTCAAACCTGAAAAGAAGCTGTCACATAAAATTTGTCTTATCAGTCTGACTTGAATGGTTATCATTTCTATTAACAAATTTTGAATTCCAGCAAAATTATTCATCTTTTATTTTGACCATACAATTCCAAAATACATGCATTCTTTTTATTCCATTGTGGTAACGCCAG
>JAAXYW010002811.1:0-13745 GCA_036851895.1 Orthonychiurus folsomi | reverse complement strand
TGAAAAAACAGGACGGCGTTTAACCCACAAAAATCTCGATTTTACAGGTCACCCCATGTAAAATATTTTGAGCCAAATTTCAAAAATTCGGCTAAATTCGAAATTTAAGTAGTGAGAACGGACACTTTGTGAAACATAGTTTCTATGTAAGAGTAACATGTGAACAAAATTTCAGCCAAATCGGGAGGTTACAACCTGGGTACATCCCTCGTTAGTTTTGCTACTCCTGTACTCTGCTCTGCACATCTGCACTGCACTGCGAGCAGTGCAAACGTAATCGATATTCAAAACATCACTTGCTAAGACACGAAAATTTGATCTGTAGTATTCTGCAATTGGCATGGCAATTAAGATACGTAAAGAAAACAAAACAGACAACCCCTCTGACAAATATTTTTTGTTATCTTCAAATTGCATTTATGCTTTTATATATTTTTTTAAATTCTAATATTTATGTCCACATGCCTCTGATTGATGATGGTCTCGGTCTCATACTCATGAGCATATGAGATGACGCAAATCCACACGGGCACGAGCAGTTCCAGTTTTTGGTACGAATTCTTGGTTTATATAACTCATCTATTCATCTTCAGCATACCTACACCACACATGCATTACATTTTTAATTATGCTGCACAACATGTCCCGATTTACGCGATTTAGTATCCATTCATTGCCACACAAAACCCAATTTAATGGACCCCGTTCTCCGCTTTTAAATTATCATTCACTGCGCACTAGCAAATAATGAAATGGAATAGCATGTAGTTTGCCCTAGCACAAATATCAGGCATTAGGAAAAATCAAGGTAATTGGGGCTTAATACAAAACAGATTGGTGTCTGCCTACGCAGATATCGTACCGCAAGCAGGAGCAAAAAATTTGAATTTAATGAGGACCGATATGAGCTGAACCTTTTTAACCCTCTGTACGAACTGCTGCGCTATAATATTACGCTCATCAACAAGGAAGTGACGCAAATACAGAAGTACACAAAAGGAAACCCCTATCACCAAATCCTGCTATTTATTAATGGTAATATTATACAACAACTTCAAAATCAAAATAACTGTTGTGTTGTGCATTTGTGCTGTGCTCTGTGTTATGTTTATTTTTTGGTAAAATTCGGAGCGAGCTATACGTGCGACGACAGATACACGTTGCACTTGCACTGCACCCCCAACACCGCACCGGGTGACCGGGAAAAGAAAACACAAAAAGTAAAAATAAAAATAGACAAAAAGACTCGTGCAACATCCGCGCCTCCGACACACAATTCAAAACACAGTTCAGACCAAAATCCAAAGTTCGGTCGGATTCAGAATTTTGCATCTTGTGAATTGCTTCCTTGTGTTCCGCGAATCTTGCCAAAATCCGAACACGGGGTAAGTCCAAAGTACAAAGTCCACGTATCAAAGTCCGGGCATTCCGTTACGTTTGAACTCAACTTTTGCATTTGATGATGTGATACTGAACTGATAGGACGGAATTGAGCAAATGCTATATACTTTTCCCAGGTTTAGTTTGTATGACAAGATAAATGTAAATGAAGTAAACAATAATATATTTTAAGTTGAAGCTACATCCCGCCGAAATCACTGTTTTCCGGACCTCTTTCAATTAGCAAAGTTGTTTATTTGCGAACTGAAGTCGGAATTATCATTTTTCATAGAGCATTTAATTCTTGTCTGACATTCTTTTATAAATTGACTTCTAAACTTAAGACTACATATGACATGGCCGTTATCACACGAAAATGTACTTAATTATAAGCTAGACCTAATTTTAATTTAATTAGTGACAGTGACAGTGGTAATTTTAAAGTAAATGATTTTGCTCAACCCTTTTGACACGGCGCCGTGCCGCCGCGCGCACCGTCTCCGTCCATTATTGTCATTGGTTGTATTATTTTTACTCCTTCGTATTCTGTATTTGACTTTTAATCGCAGAGTTGTTTTCTGTTTGTGCGTAGGTAGCTGATTGAAGGAGGAAACACCAGACCAGCCAGACAAGACCCGGAATTTAGAAGCGGGTGGCAGTTCACACACCGAATTCGGTTTTTCGGATATTGGACTTTGCCCGAGGTTACGTCTACTACAGTACTACACACTACTAGTTCCGTGCATTGCGTGCGTCGTCTATTGGATTGTGGAAGGCGGGTTGTATTTGCGGGACGAATGAAGAATTCCTTAGCCCTCACCTCCTTTCTTAGCCAGTCATCGTCGTCTTCGTCATCAACTTCGGCCTTCAGTCCCTTCGTGCCTCACTGCCAAAATCCAAAGTCCACACCACCACCAGCACTGAAAACGTACTACAACTACTCATCTCCAACCCAAGCCTTGCCTCATTCAACATTCGCACCACAAAATATCAACATCAACAACATTCGTCGTAGGATTCTTCCAAGAAACTTTGCCAGCGGCTGGACAGCGGCGGTATCAACGCGACCTCAAAATGCGAGAGGATGTGCCTCCTGGATTCTCCAAGGACACAGTATCCAAGAAAATCCGCTTTGTACGTATTTGTATTTCAAATATTTGGTGGGTGATGGGCTGAGGTCAAGGGCAAGGAGTGTAAATTTTGGATTTGATATATTATTGAAGAGGAGGAGTATGTCTGTGTTCTCTCCGATTGGCTCACCGCCGACTTCGCCGTATGGATCCCCCACGACGGCTGCAGCCGCGGCTGCTGAGGGTCATGACGATATTGTTGCCCTCAGCTCCGGCTTTGATCGACGGCGGAGGACTTTGAGACGGAGATTGTCAACCATTTGTGATTCCCCACCACCGGAACCGGAAAAGGACAAGGATGGAATGCCGATTATGGCGGGGGTGGAAGAGATTGAGGATGAGGGACAAGATGAGGAGGCGGCGGGTATGGTGGTCAAAGGTCAGAAGTATGAGGATGTACTAAGTCAATTGGAAAAAGTTATCCAGTACAGAGGACGAAATATTTCACATATTATTGTGGAGGTAACGAATCATTTTATGAAATTAATTATGTAATTTTTTTTGGACAAGTTGTAATTATTGACGTTGACCTGACCTTGGGATTTGTAGAAAGCCGTGAAGGAGCTCTGCACGGATTTTGATCAGCTGGATGAAACTGAAAAATTCAACTTTTTTAACTTAATTGCGGAAAAATATAGTGTGGATCATGCTAGCATTGCCGGAATTGCCGTGTCATTGGCTGAGTGCAAGGTAGGTAGGCAGTTGTTAAGTCTTAATCCTTTAGTAAGTGCCTTAAATAATTGTTTCATTTCCTTGACTAGGATGAAAACACGAGGCTCACTATTCAAGAAAAACTACGCGCGTCTCTTATTCCTCAGTACCAGTGGCTTTTCTCACAGATTGGTAGACTTGAAGGAGGTGTTAAGTTCCTAGTTGACCTTCGTACGGATTTATTGGTAAGGAATTATAAAGTAAATGTAATATTACAAAGTATATGTCTAGGTTTTAACATTGAGTTTTTAAACTACAGGAAATACCACTAAAATTCCCGGACGGTGGATCCTTCCATTTAAAATCCATGAACAATACTCTCAAAGACCTGATTGCAATGTGGTTTGCGGTCGGATTCCTAAATTTGGAGCGAGTCACCTGGAAATCTCCCTGTGATATGTTGCAAAAGGTAAGGTCCCGGATAATTTAACCATAATAAATGTTCTGCCGAAAAATCAGTTTGCAAAATATTTTTTTATACTTTTTTAGATCTCTGAATATGAAGCAGTTCACCCAATGAGGAATTGGACAGATTTGAAAAGGCGTGTTGGTGCTTATCGCCGTTGCTTTGTTTTTACACATGGAACCATGCCTTTGGAACCGGTTGTAGTTTTGCACACGGCGCTGACAGATCATATTCCATCCAGCATTGCCACGATTGTCACCAACTCAAGGATGCGAATGTCACTAGACGCAAGTGCTGATATGGGAAACGGAGTTGCTGAAGATCCGGATCATATCACAACTGCTATTTTTTATTCCATCACTTCAACACAGAAGGGACTCGCGGTAAGTTAACTAATTCGTGAATACCTCGTCGGTTTAAAAATCACAAGTGATTTAGAGTTTATTTGAAAGTAATTCAATTGCGGATTTCTTTACATTGTAGGGCATTGAGCTTGGAAATTATTTGATCAAGCAAGTTGTAAAGGAATTGCAAAAGGAATTCCCAAAGATGAACATGTTCTCCAGTCTCTCTCCCATTCCAGGATTTCGAAGTTGGCTGTTAGGTGAACTGAAACTTTCCATAAAAGGTAATTTGGTTCACTTAGTAGCTTCGGTGTCAAAATTTGTAAAATTGCACAACTTTATACCATTGAAAAATGTCCCCAGGATCCGGAACCCATTGCAGCGGTGGACAATATCTGTTTAATCCTCAAGAAATGAATGCATTCGCGAGAATTCTTGAAATTCCTTTTGAAGACAGCGATGAAGAGAAATCCCAGATCCAAGTTTTCAGGAAACTCCATCAACTAATCAATGATAATGAGTGGGTCGAAAATGACAAACTATTCAATGAGCTTGAGAATCCCATGATGCGACTCTGTGCCCGGTACCTTGTACTGACAAAGCGAAGAGGCTATGCCTTGGATTCTGTTGCAAATTTTCATCTGAAGAATGGTGCGGTCATATGGAGACTTAATTGGAGGGGCAATTTAAAGCCAAAAGGCCTCAAGGAATCATGTGGCATAATGGTTAATTACAGGTAAAATACTCAAATCAGACCGCTGTTAACGTGAATATACAATACTAACTTCTATTCATTGCTCATTTTGCCTTGATTTGCAGGTACTTTCTGGAGGAATGTGAGTCCAACAGCCAAAATTATATGGAGTCCCAAGACATTAAATTGAGTGACCAAGTCAGACATTTAGTTAAATTAGCTAAAAATGAAGGATCGCCTTCACCACCTGGAACTCCTCCAATTAGCCCTGGCAAAATTTAAGTGTGATGCTATGTAATAGATTGTTAGGTTAGGTTAATGTAGTTCCGTTCTTTTGTCTTTTAAACTGATACAAGGTAATTCGTTTCGTAATAAATTCTTAAGTCAATTGACAAGATAAACAACCCAAGAGTACTTACTATTAAATATTTGAACGAATTAGGTTATATTCTAGAGCATACGTTATTGTGCAACTTGAACGCAGTTCGTCCACTTACTAAATCGTCACTTTATGAACTAAGTTATGACATTTCAAATAATTTGCACTAGTTGTCATACACGTTTTAGATAAGGAATGAATTCATTTTTAAGGTTTCATGTTTCCTGTCATCCTGCACCTGCGAATTGAAGAACTTTTCTTTACAAATTGGCAGAATTTTAGTGCGGAAAGTGCGGATGATCGGTGTGTTTACAAATATCCTACACAGACTAAAGTGGAATGTGTGTGTGTGTGCGTGTTTCTTCTTTTTCCTCCAAAACTACTGAACTGATCTAACAATGGAGTCCCGTTACATGCGCAGCAAGGAATCGGTGTAGACCATTATGGGGAGGAAGACTGAGTTATGGTGTTATGGGTCTGCGTCTGTAGTATAGTACTGCAAGATTCTACGCCTGCAAAAAAAAACCGAATTCAGCCCAATTTTTGAAATTTTCGAACTACCAACTTGGGTCAACTTGGTAAATGGGAAATTTAGTGTTTAAAGCGGCATGTTCAAAGACTTTCCACATTTCTTTCAGGTCACCACCTCTCCATAGGATCGCATTAGCCAAGCCTGAAGGAATCGCGACCGCCGGACTCGCCTGCCTGGAGTTGTGCCGCCTATTGTGTGAAGCAAACTATAACAGTTTAAGTTTGTTTCCCTCGCGTTGACCCAGCCAGAAGGAAATGCCACCGGCGGGCCACCATTCCCTGCCGTGGAGCTCTTGCGAATTCCGAATCCCCATAAGGCATAACGCACTTTCCAAACTAAAAACACTGTTACAAAGTTATGCGGGCTCAAAAGTCTCAATATATATCTTATTTTACAACTCAAGAGCCTTCTAATTGCGAAGAAATTTTTGAATTCCATCAAGTATTTCCAGAGATTTGAATTTTTAAAAAAGGTCATTTTCAGTTTTTGAGTCTTTGAACCTTTGAACATGCCATTTTTAACATTAAAATTAAAATTCCCATGCAGACTGATTTAAGTTGGCAGTCCGAAAATTTTAAAAATTCGGCTAAATTCGGGTTTTCATTTTGCAGACGTAATATTTTGCACAGTACCATTCTAGGCCATGATGGTCTTCCTCCCCATAATGGTCTCCAACGATTCCGTGCTGCGCATGTCACGCCACTCCATTGTCAGCAGTGCTCTATTCACTATTTGTGTGAGTGTAAACAATGAAACAAATTATAACACGAGTGACACCTATCCCACTGCCCTCACTCCAAAAACACAGTTTAAGCTTGCTTCCCTGCCGGGACGGTATCGCTTCCACTTAAATTACTTACTGACGGTCACCTTTCAAAGTTGCTGGGAAAGGGCACCACGGATTTCTGAGTATTAGTAACTGTGTTTTTCTTAGCGGTGCTGTATTCATTATTTGTGAGTTTGTAATCAATGAAGCAAACTATAACACGAGTGACACAAATCGCACTGCTCTCACTCCAACAGCACAGTTTAAGTTTGCTTCCCTGCCGGGACGGTATCGCTTCTACCTGAGTTACTTACTGACGGTCACCGTTCAAAGTTGCTGCGAAAGGGCACCACAGATTTCTGAGTATTAGTAACTGTGTACTTCCAAGCAGTGCTCTTTTCATTATTGATGAGTGCGTAAACAATGAAGCAAACTATAACACGAGTGACATATATCTCACTGCCCTCACTCAAGACCATGGTCTTCCTCCCCATAATAGCCTCCGCCGATTCCGTGAAGAGCATGATAGCTTAAGACTTTCAGTAGGTCTGTAGCGTCAGTATAGGCAAGGTCACAACTTGGTCTTACGAATATTATTCACCTTAGCTGAAATGGAAGAGAATCATGCCATGTGACATTTCATTGATCTCATGAGGTTGCACTGAGACATTTTCTTGAGTTTGTTTATTGACCTTAGCTAAAATGGAAGAGAACCACGGAACGTCAGGTGTCATCGTTCTTAGTAGCTTGTGCTGAGACATTTTCTTGAGATCGCAAGTTTATCTGGTCTTTGACTGATTTGGGGCGTTGGTCTTAGCTGTGATATGCCATTTTGGCAATGATTGACTTTAGCAACGCTGCATGCAAAGGAGAGATGACATTACTATCATCTCATTTACCTATTTTAGAGGTTAGTTCGTAACAAGGACAAACCTACAAAACTGCGATTCTTAACAGCCCTTTTGAGTCGCCAGCTCAAATTTTTAATTTGATCAACCTCTTATAAGTCTGCTGTTATTTACACCTCTGGCTCAAAGGATGAGTTAAAACAGTTTAAACTAGGCCGAGTGCTAGTATAGCATAACATGGATTTGCTGAAACGCTGACAATGGAGTCGTGGGACATGCGCACAACAGATTGGGTGGAGACCACTATGGGGAGAAAGACCATAGCCTAGAATGGTACTGTGCCAAATATTACAACTGTAAAATCATATCTCGATTTTTGGCTAATTTTTGAAATTTTGCGATTGCCGAGTTGGATCAGCTTGCATGGGAATTTTATTGTTAAAAATGGTATGTTCAAAGCCCTTCTTTTTTCTTTTCATAACATAACAATAAGCCTGCGGAAGGAAGTCCGACCACCGCCGGATCTTTTTACTTTTACATCTTTCGGTAACTTTTTCTGAAGATCCTCTAAGTTGCCAACGCTTGTTAGCAGGATACTTTTGGGGGATACTTCCATTTCGGAAATACCGGACCTTGATTTCAAAAGACCCAAATTTATGTTAAGTATTTTAATTCAATCAAAACAATTACTTAAGTCAATACAAATAGAAGACTTACCACTTACGCATTCAAGCTTTTCCTTTCCTCTTGCCTAAAGATCTTTAGCAGTAGTTCAGTTCTCTCGACAATTTCTTGAATTTGCTCCAGTCAATTTCAGCTCGGATCTCCCTAAGTTTTCCGCTATAGTCTGCCAAATAGATTTTGCAGCTCTTTTGTTTAACTGAGAAAGGATTAACTGTTTCCACCTCACTTAGTAATGCTAAATCAAACTTTTCACTCCCTTTGAACGAGAATTTCTTTGGATTTTGTGACATTTTTGACGAAAAACTATATTGGCACTCGCACGTAAAATGTTACACAAAACTGAAGTGTTTTACGTGCAAAGTTACGTTTGAGCTACGGACTCAAACTCAAACAGATGCCCACGTGGGCAGTCGGCGCCGCGCGCGGGCGGGAAATTCATCTTTTGGGTTTGTGGCCGAGTTTGGGTCTGAGTTTGGGAATTCGCATTCTCTGTAGTGTTTTTAGTTTGGAACGTACATGGAGTCTTATGGAGAAACGGGTATCAACAGCTCCACGGCAGGGGGGCGGGCGGTCCGGTGTTGGTCGAATTTCCTTCCGACTGGCTTATTGTTATGTTATGGAAAAAAAAGAAGAAGGGGGGAGGCTTTGAACATACCATTTTTAACAATAAAATCCCCATGTAAGCTGATCCAACTCGGCAATCGCAAAATTTCAAAAATTCGCCAAAAATCGAGATATGATTTTGCAGGTGTAACATTTGGCACAGTACCATTCTAGGCTATGATCTTTCTCCCCATAGTGATCTCCACTCAATCTGTGGTGCGCATGTCCCACGACTCCATTGTGAGATCCATCATTTAAATTGCGTAATCGTAATCGCATTACAGAAGTTGTAGCCAACTGAACTTTGCCCATGAGTTGACAAATTTATTACTCATCTTCTGTTCGTTAAAAGGTCGAGCATCTGAGGTGACTCAATCTTAATTTATAATTTAGTCATAATTTTAATTAGGAACAATTAACATCCTGGATCATCTTCTTCCGCCTTAAATTTTGTTTGTCCCTAATTCTGCAACACAAGGCGCGTATAATCTTATTTGTATTTATTATTTACGAATGATTAACATGATAAGCCATGGGGAAGGCCTTGTGCCTTGTGCTTCTGTTTATTTTCTCGCTTCGTCCTCACGACTTCTTTGGCAAAGTTAAATCAACTGTCAGGTTTTGCAAATCAATAAAACCGTTAAATGATTGTGGGGTTTGAGGGCTCGGATGGAGAGCGCCGTCATTAACCGTTATGCGTATTGTGAAATTCTTGTGTCCTTAACATTATTGTCCTCTCAAAAGTAGGCTGACCGCGCTGCAACTGGCAAGCCGTAAATGTTCCAAATGTTGCCACAGTCTAATGCAATGACACGGACAAGGTAGTTTTAGTTTTCCTACTTTCGACACAAATTTTCAATAAAATAAGGTAGCGAAATAAACTGCGTTGTATTGTGTAATATGAATCGATTCACATTGGAACGATGCGATGCAACGAATATGACAAATTGATGACTGCAGTAAAATTTACACCCACCACGAAAATTGAGCCTATATGGCTGCAAATTAATTCAAGAAGCTAAGAAATTATGCTTTAATAATTAAAGTTAAAGACAATGCCAAAAATGAATGCATTTGAAGTAGAAAATTGTCAGCTCCTGGCAAAGAGCAGAATGAGAATGAGACCAAGTTTTAATTTTTTATTAATCATATCAATATTCCCAGCGAAATTACAGAAGCGAGAATTGTAAATTAATTTCCTGTGCATTTCGCCACAATGAACTTTTCGTATCCCATGGAAGTCGTTAATGCATTAATAAAGTTTCGCTACCTTATACCATATCAGCCAAGCCAAACAGCGATTTCATGACTCGGTCACTCATATAAATTTTACGGCAGGTAAATAATTTAAAATTATTGACAAGGTTACAGCCAGCAGGACAATGGAAAACCCCTCATTTATCATGCATCCTCATTCCTCAAGTTTGGAAACCGAGAAAACTTCCACTTTCCAAACCCAAACCCAGGTAGGACGTAAATAGCCCACAATTTCCTCACCCCATATAAACACACATGGCTTGCACCGCACTACGCAGCAGTCTGGTTGGGCAACGTGTTTTATTGTACGTCGCGTCGCACTTGTACTTTTCGACTCGGCCGCGTGTTATGTTACCCCTCCGTCTCATCCAGTCGTGTGTATTTTGGATGTGGAAATCTTTGCATGCACCCAAGTCAACAAGTAATCCACCACATCCGATAACATAATAAGTACGTACACTCGTATTCATATTCAGTATTCAGTTCAGTGTGGCGACCGATTTTTTCACTTGGTTGGATTAGCCCACGTACATTGTTCGTACTTGGCCTTCAAAAAAATTGCACTTTGAACCAGGCAATTGACAGATGAGCACATTGCATTTCAAACAGGCGGCCAACGGCAAAAGTCCAATTCCCTGCCATAGCAAGGCACTAGTGTTTTAGTGTGTTGTGTATAATAATATAAAAGTTATCCCTGTCATTTGTAGATTAATTTATACAACATGGGATGAAGTGAAGTGACTAATACATCGAACCACTGCACTGCCTGCTCCCACTCATCCGTTCCCATTGTAAAGACGGACGGACGGATTTTTAATTGAGTATTATCAATTCTTGGCATTCCTAATTCCCAGCCACAGCCAGGATAAATACAAGTGGATGTGGAGAATTACCATCAGTTCCACGTACGTACGGACGTGTACATGGTTCATAGAATTAACAAATTATCATTTTCATAATTCAATAATCAACATACATTGCTCAACCTGTGTTATTACGATTTACAGTGCAAATTCCCAAAAACCTGGATACATTGTTTTGAATTTCCTTGCCTGCAAATCCCCTGATCCAGTATTTCCACGATGGGACTCGGTTTCCTCGGATTCCTCGTCGATCCAACGGATCAATTCAAATCCGGAGCTCACCGGCAATTCTCCCGCGCCCTCGTCTGGGTCATCACACTCATCGTGGGTAACGTGACCCCTCTTGCCTTTATTATTCTACCCATCCTTGCCCTCGGCTGTGCCTACTCAGTATTCGAGGTGCAAGGGCTGAGCACCGGAAGTCGGATCTCATTAGGAGCCCTTGGGATTTGGTGTGCCCTTGAAATCTTATTCTACGCTTACTGTTTGTCCCTTAAGGGGAAATTCATGACTCCCACGAATTTTATTGGTGGGATCACTTCGACGGAAAAGAAATATTTGTCAAGGAGGTATTTGGAACAGTGTCCGGATCCATGGGCAGCCCTCGTCCGTTGGTTCCCTGGGCACAGTCCGGAGGACATCGGTTTGGAATGTATGGAGGAATGGGTGTGTTGGGCGTACTTTTCAAAAAGTTGCAGTGAATTAACACCCCCGGAGTCGGAGGAGTTGAGCGAATTCATCGCCGAAATTGTGAAAAGGTGCCCAAGGGTCGGAAGGCCCTCTGCCAAGGTCCCGTTGAATTTTATGCAGTTGCATTTTGATAAATTGGTCGTTCAACACAAACCTCTGATAGCAATGCTGGTGAGTTTATTAACCGATATTATGATAGTTATTATTTTCAAGTAAATTCCTAATTTGTAATTGACGTTTTAAATGTGTATGTACGTATTGTTGGACATATCCTTTTGGAAGAATCCGACGTCGGAATGTACAGTGTGATAGAGAGGCAAAGGTGCTATAATTTTACATAATTCCTCGGAATTATAACCAGAGCAAGTCTGGTCCACCAAATCCCTCTCACAGAGACATTCCGAAATTTCTCTCATACATAGTTAAATCAGTGCCAATGAAAGAGACTCTAATTTGAATGGAATTTTAGGATTGACGTTTTAAATAATAAACCTTTTCTTATTATGAATTCCAGGTGATTTCCATAATGCAATACGCAGGATCAATGCTCATCTCCATGCTTGGATTCTATCATCATTCCCTCCCCGGAACCCTCTCCTATTGGAGTTACGAACCTGAAGTTTTCCAAAGCCATTCCCAAACCCGAAGCAGCAAACAACCAATCTTCATCGTCCATGGAATCGGGATCGGAATTGCCATGTACTACTCTGTAGTCAAAGCCATTGTGACCCGTGACCCTACCCGCCCCGTTTACATCCTTGACCTACCTCACATTAGTCTTAAAATCGTTCACCATGTCCCCAACATGGAGGAAACGTTAGAAGCCATCGACGAAATCTTCAATCGCCATCAACTAAAAGAATGCTCTTGGCTGGCCCATTCTTATGGAACTATTGTTACCGCTTGGGTGATCAAGGAACGACCAAAATACGTCAATAGGTTGACCTTTGTTGACCCCGTATGTTTTGCACTTTGGGATCCGGACCTCATCTACAATTTCCTGTACCGAGTCCCTCCGGGCCCTATTCATCGTCTGTGCCAATTTTTTGTGGCACAGGATCTCCTCGTGTCGTATACTTTATTCCGGAATTTCTGGTGGTCTCAAAATATCCTATTTCCTCAAGACATCACGTGTCCGGCAAAGATGTATTTGTCGAGCCATGATTTCATCATTGACGAACGGAGGACCCGGGCATATCTGCACAACAACAACCACGTGGAAGGGGATGGAGGGTTCAATGAACCCTATGACGTCGTCACCATGGAGGGACTGTCACATGGGAGTTTCCTCAGTTCCAAGAAATACATGGAGCAAATTGTGAATCATTTGTAGAGTTGTATATACAAAGTATGATGTGCATGAGCACTTTTTCTTGTGAATTGAAATGTTTTCTAGTTGCTTTTTGGTACAAGGCTGAAGAATACGTGTTGGATATGGATATGGAATTGAACAAATTATTTTTTATTGAAATGAGGAATGTGGAATGGGTTCCTATTAATTTAATTTGTGTTTTGTGCGTGCTAACGGGTAGGAGTTTATAGTTTTGACGTAATAAAATTTTGCAAAGGCTATCAATATGAACATGATGTGCTGTTGTTTCCACTTGCATTTATTTATTCAAATCGTATTAAAAGACGCCTTTCGACATTCCAGTTCGCCAGTTTAATTATTTAGGAGAATAAATAAATACCTGCCCTGACTATACTTACATACCTACCGTAAATGACCTATTAGAAGACCGGGTCTTCTATTTAAAATTGACCACTCGAGGGGGCATTGTATTAGGGAGGGGTATTTTTAAGGCAGGGTCCTCTAATAAATGATTTCAAACTAAAAGTAGTAGTGTGTGCAATACTCGCGGAGTGGAAATGAGCGAGTGGGACATAGAAACACAGGGTCTTCTATTAAGGCAGGGTCTTCTATTAGGACAGGGTCTTCTATTCCCAGAATCCACCCACACACGGGTCTTCCAAAAGGACAGGGTCTATTCCATTCCCAAAATCCACCCACACACGGGTCTTCTATTAGGTCATTTACGGTAAATATTCTCCGCTCCATCACATATTTATGGCGCAAGACGGTCGTTCGTATTTATTTACATATTTAACAATCAGCGCCTTGCTTTTTTGAGAAAGTTGATTAATTTTACAAACATTAAGTTCAGTTGCGTCAAATATTCCGAAGGGAGTTTGTGCCGGCGCCGGCGGGGATCCCGCTGTGTTGTTTGCATTCTAAATATGCTGATGTGGCGGGAAAGTGGGAAAACTGAGCTTAACTTTTATGCAAATGGTGACGTACAGAGTTTTGCATTGTCTGTTGAATCGGCGGGCGAATCACATACCGTATATGACCGAATAGAAGCCCGGGGCTACTATTGTTCAAAAAGGTTCCAGAGGGGGCTTGTATTCAGGCAGAGGCTTCAAATCGAGGGGGGCTTGTAATTAATAATTTCAGATT
>JAAXYW010002810.1:0-13745 GCA_036851895.1 Orthonychiurus folsomi | reverse complement strand
GTAATTTTGACCTTCCCTGGCCTTCGGCCTGGGTCAGACCCGTATGGGGGTATGGGCCGCGGCCTTCGGCCGCGAGGGGTATCCACCGGGGCGTGAGGGGGTACTAGTTCATGCCTGGTCTGTGGGATACTTCGCAGTTAACCCTCTTTCGACCGTTTGAATAGCTGAGTCTGTTCTACTATAAGGTAAAACAAAAATATTAGCAATGCAATGACAAATTACAAAGAACTCCAATGGAACTTCTTAAAACTTACATGTGTTTTAATCCTTGTGAGTCTGGGATTAACAGCCAAAAGATTTCGAAAGATAAGACGTTCATCCTTAACCAAATGTGGGGGGAAATCCTTAATAGAAGCCCCAGTCATCGATTCCAAACTTGGATTATTTTTGGCAATTTCCAGAAGGACGGGATCAGGGATCTAATTATTTTAAGACACAAATATCAACTTAGAACGTGGATTTGGATTAAATATTGTCAACATTCGATAAGTTATGATCGCTGGACTTACAACGCGATCAATCTCCGCCACACGAAGTTCTAGAAACCGAACTGCTTTAACAAGTCCTTGCTCAGTCGTCAAGAACAACCATACAATTTCAACTCCTGTAAGCCTAAAACATCAATCCGCACAATTACGTCCAATTCAAAAATACTTCTAAACTAGTGCTTACATGTTACGTATGAGTTACCCTTTACAGTGTTGAGTGATATTCCTGAATCAGGAAGTGTTCCGCAAGATGATTCTCCAGTCAGTCCCAAGTCCGTAATGAAACTACTTCTACTTTCGCCAAAATAGAGGACACGAAGTTTAGTTAATGTCCTGCAAACGGATTGCAGTGCATCATCAATCTTCAGGATTCCACACTCTCGAGCATCCAGATAAGTCAGGTGCTTGAATCCGGTCAAAGTAGAAATTGGAATTGATCCGTTTGGGGAGTAGTGCCAGGCAATGTCAATTCTTTCAATTGTTGGGGGGAGATGGTTCAGGATGGCAGTCATCTTCTCGGGTTTAGTGTTTGCACCGCCCGTATTATGAATACTGAATCTCTTCAGTCCCGTCATACTTTGAATAAATCCCCATGAATCCAAACCAGGGAAGCTTGTGAACATCGAATATCCATCCAGCTCAAACGTGTGCAGTTTATTGCTACTGCAGATCGTTTTGATGGCGTCAAAAAGAACAGGACTGATCTCCTCTACCACTAAGAGTTGAAGTGATTCCAATTTGGGTTGCAAATTGAGAAACGCGGTGAATTGGATTTGGATATTGTTGTAGTCCAATGACACTTTTAAATTCTTCAGACGTGGAAATCGAAGTCCATGGATTTCAGACAGGAGATTAAAGCCAGGAAAAGCTAAATTGATTTCCTCCACAGTATTTACACTGGATACTAAAATTGCTCCTAAAGCTTTGCCTGTGGGACTAGTCGAACTAAAAATAAATTCGACCTCTGAAGACAGTGATTGTAGCCTCCAAGGCAAACTTTCAATTATGCTCATATTTTGCTCAATTTTCTTGCGATCTCTTTCTGGCATTTCTTCCCAGATTTCTGCATATTTTGCGGCCAATCGAAAAGACTTCAATCTCCGCACAATTTCATTCAACGCACCAGCAGGGATGTCATACTTGAACAAATCCAGGTCAATAGTCAAGGATTTCAAGTTTGTGAATTCGGATTTCTTCAAAAACTTAAAGCAAGCTGTTCGTCCTTGTGCACCCCTTTCTAATTTCTGGGGAGTTGCCTGTGTTCCGTATTCTTCTCTATCATGTAGTTCTAAATGTTCTAAGGTGTTTGCCGGAATCCTGGAAAAATGTCGATCACCTGTTTGGTTTATCAGAATCTTCACCCCCTTCCATTGAATAGTACGGTGCTGGCTCAGGACGTTTTCTTCAATTGCTTCATCCGAAATTGTGACGTTCAAATTTTGGGTAAATTTGCGATGCCCATTGACCTTGGCCAACAGTAAGTGGCAGGTCTGCCTCAATATTTTCAAATCAGCTGTGCCCAAATAATTAACAATTTCCCGGAATATCTGCACAAACAAGATTTGAATTAGTAATTCATTGTAAAAGTTAAACGACAATTACATATTAGTCTTGGCTTACAACGTCATTTCCAAACACAGCGCTAATGTGGTCAGCTTCAATGAGAACAGATGATTCACCAATCTGATTCTCAAGTTTCTGGGAAAGAATACATTTGATACAAAAAATTTCAAGTACACAACTAAGAGCAAGAAAGACCAATAATTCTTAAGCGCAATAAACAAAATTAGAACCGTACCCTCCTCTTAGCCAATCGTGTCTCCATCTCATTCCATTAATTCGTCTGCTTTCTTAGCACTACCGCCTTTACCGCGTGTTAACCTACTTTACGTCTTGAATTAAACTACAGCAGCAACGAGAGTTAAATCAATACAAATAATTTCAAAACGAGCACGTAAACAATGTCCCAATTTCAATTTTTCTCACCTTTGCTTTGCCGCTTCGGGAGTAAACCGTTGCGTTTGTGTCCGTCGTCCTTCGTCGTTCGTCCGCCGTCGTATGATTTCGTTTTGCTTTGACTCGGGGGAGATGAAATATTGAAATTCCCAGACCCACCCGCGCTTGTAAGGAATACATAGAGTGAGATGTCTCCGGAAGCCCTGCACGGCCGCAGTAATGCAGTAGCGTTGATTGCATATTTAAAAATCGAAATGATGCAGTTTGAAATAACGAATAGAAATTTTGTATAGCACAGTATCGATTATCTGAAAAATCATTTCTCTGAATTGATATTTGAATCAGAAGTAAACCAGCGCAGCGGTCGTCGACCGCTCGCCGTCGCAATCATTGCGAATAATGTCAATGAATCATTTTGTTATACAAGTCATATAACTATAACATATGCCTTTAACATCAGGTAGAGAGGTAGATAAGTATTCATTCATGATATTATTATTTATATATTTTTATTATTTAAAGTGATTGATTTATGTATGTGAAAACATGCTGTTAAAAAACTACGAAATTCTGACTTTTCCTGTTAAATGGTAACCCTTTAATCGCCAGGCCGTGAAATGAGGATAATTGTACGTTGGCTCAGTGTCAGTTTCAGTAGCAAAAGATCATAACATATGCATATCTTGGCCACTTTGAAACCGCCCCTATTTGGAACAAAGTCCGTAGATGCTCGATGGGAATGATGGGATACCTTCGAACCCGGATCGGATACCCGTCTTTGCAATTCATTATGAAACTAGCAAAACACTCAAGGTTAATCGGCTGTGAACGTTTTAGGTGGTTCCATTTGTTGCACCTCAACCTCAAGTTAGTGTTATAACAGTAAACAGTTCCACTCAGTTCCAGTTCCTACCATTCCTAATGCAGTTCCAGTTCCTCAGTTCCAGTTTCTTTATAATTGCAGTTCCAGTTCTTTGTTGGAACTGGAACTGCAATTAAGACCTCAGTTCCAAGTGGAACTGTTATAACACTACCTCAAGTAGTTCCCTGGTTAGTACTTTATTAATTTAATCCACTGATTAATTTTAGAACGGTAATGATTTGAATAGCTTTGTTATTGAATTGCTAGCAAAATAATCAAATTGAAAACACTCAGACACCAGACCAAAATTTATTCCTTGAGTAATTTGTTTATCTAGCCTAATCCCATCCGCAATAATAAATTAATACTCCATCATACATGCCGTTATTCATGTGCCCTATTTGAGGGCTTGGATTAGACTAGACACTAGACCCCACTACTACAAGTATCAAATGAATCATGGAAATGAAAACTTTTAAATTGCGGAACCATGAGAGTGTCCGGGTTGTACAAATTTAACACCTGGCCACAAGAAAACACTCTGCCGCGTAGATTGTGGATTTTCACTGCTGCGTCCAGTTTATCATTTAGTGCACAAGGTGTGTGGCGTGGCAGATGGCACTTAAGAACACATTTAATTGCTTTGCTGGACTGCATGTCAATCTCTTGTATGAAACGAGACAAGTATCTGTCCTGATAAAACTGATGAATTCAAGAGGCAGTTTGTGCATATAATATGCAGTGTCTACTCTTGTTTGAGTTACACTGTAAAAAGGGTCTTCGGAGACATCCAACGCTGTGCAATGGCAATTTTCGGTAAATTGGCGCTGGCCGTATTGGCTGTACTCATTGCATCCGCTTGGCAATCCGTGGAAGCTCAAGGTGAATAGAGTGCTGGGACTTAAGAAATAACTAAATATTTGTAAAAGCATGTATACATATACTATTTAATGTGATTAATTTTGTAGACAAAAGAGTCGTTTGCTACTTTGGCAGTTGGGCAAAGTACAGGCCTGGGAACGGTTTCTTTGATGTGGAAAGTGTAAGCTTACAATTTATATTACCAAAAATTACACTCAGTTAATTTAAAACTAAAAAAATGAAATGTTGTTTAGATTGACCCGCACATTTGCACACATTTGATTTTCGGGTTTTCTGGTCTGTCTCAACAAGGGACCATGGTAGCTCTTGATCCGTACAATGAGGAAGAGGGAGACTGGACTTTGGGTTAGTTCAATTTTGCAGTGATTTAACCTACCATGTATCCGCATAAATTTGCATTGTAGTATTGTATATAAACATCAGGTGCTTGGAGGCGATTCACAAATCTTAAGCAGCAGAACCCAAGGTTGAAAACCCTCCTCGCTATTGGAGGATGGAACGAAGGCACAGCAAAGTATTCCAAGGTAATGAAATATATACATACTGATTAAGTGTGTTGTAATTACTAATTAGTGAATTGTGTATACGCAGATGGCTGAATCCGCTCAAAGTCGTCGCACTTTCATTAACAGCGTCATTCCCATTCTGGAACAATACAATTTTGATGGATTAGATCTTGACTGGGAGTATCCAGCAGCATGTACAATTGATTGTGGCAGACCAGAAGACAAGGTATGGTAAAACGGATGGCAAAATGTTAAACCTATATAATGTGTAGTAGTACTAGTGCCAGTTAATAATTCCCGAGATTCATGTACTTTTTACTATGCGAAATTCAAAAGTTTCCACTAAAACCATTAAATTCCGTCCAAGGTACACTTTTCACTACTCGAGCATGTGATTTAATTACAAAACCAACATATCAAGTGGTGTATCCTTATCTTTTTCGCCATGTCAATACACTTGAAATGTACATGTGCTAAAATGTTTAAAAGTTACGGAATATGTAATCAACAACTTGTATTCCTTACAGCAAAACTTTGCATCCTTGTGCCGTGAAATGAGGGCTGAATTTACCCCACGCGGATGGCTCTTGACTGCAGCTGTTTCTGCAGGTGAATTTGTGATTGCTGACGCATACGATGTCCCATCAGTTTCCAGGTGCGTTGAATGATCATTAGAATATGACCATGGCTAACTTTTTCTAAAAATAGTTTTAAAAACTTAACAATTTAATATTTTTTTAAAAATTAAATGATAATTTTAAACATTCTAACTTGCACTTCCAGCGACCTCGACTTCATAAACGTCATGACCTACGATTTCCATGGAGGCTGGGAAAAGTTCACTGGCCACCACACACCCCTCGGCGCTCACCCAGGCGAGACCGGGAACAACACAAAACTCAATTCCGTAATTAAGAACAAAATTAAACTTGGATTTGAATAATATCAAATTGTTCCATTATATATTTTTGCTTTTTCTTACAGCAACACGCTATTGAGTATTGGATCTCCCAAGGGGCGCCACCCTCCAAACTGAATTTGGGTGTTGGTTCCTACGGCCGTGGGTTCATCTTGGACAATCCTGCAGATAATGGCTTCTACGCCCCTGCTTCTAACATGATTCCTGCTGGCCCATACACACGTGAGGCTGGATTCTGGGGTTATAATGAGGTGAATACAGAAGTTTATTATATTTATTAAGCTGAACTAAGATATAAAACCCAATAATGTATTATTTTAGATTGTGGAGCGATTCAATGCCGAGCCGTGGACAGTTCTCACTGATATCTACTACAAAGCCCCTCATGCCATCTACAATAGCTTGTGGATTGGTTATGATGACCCAGACAGTATTCGGGAAAAAGTAGGTCACAAATCATTTTGGTGACCAATGCATAAATTCTAATGACATATTTTTTAATGTGCAGTCCATTTGGGCCATGCAAAGGGGACTTGGTGGAGTATTCATCTGGTCCGTTGAAACTGACGATTTCCGAGGATTGGGCGGAGAGGTCAATGTTCTCACTAAAACTATGTACAGAACCGTGAATGGAGAAATCCCCGACCCACCCCCGACCACCACTACGACAAGCACAACCCCTGACCCAACCGCACCGGTAAGTTTGGTCAATCAAAGCAATTTTTTTTAGATTTGTCGTAATAATTTTATGCTGGAATATATCCTTGTATTTTTACCCGGGTAACAGACTACGACCACCCTTCCAACGACCACCCCACCACCAGATGGCCAATGCCGTGAGAATGGACAACATTTGGCTGAAAAGTGTGACAAGTTCTTCATTGTATGTAACTGGAATGGGAACAGTTGGGATCATCACAGATACGATTGTTCGGCTACACTCTCATATGATCCAGACATCAAGAACTGCAATTGGGATGATGTGATTGGGTGTTGAGCGACGAGGGTTATAGGATTTGATGAGATATTTTTTTAGCTTACTAAAACCCTCTCTAGCAGCCAAGAATACAAATTAATAAAAGAAAAATTGCATTGGAAATCTGCTTAGGAGCGCCGACTGAATTCAAAATTAATCTTGTATGGTGTTTTCCGAGCCTTGTAAATTTAATTTAAAAAAATGCCATGAAATATAGAAACTTGCACCTACAGCTTTTGCCCTAAATGTTTTCTCTTGCGGCTCCAAAATCTAACCTCAATATTAGCACCAGGTTTAAAGCCTTTTCTCTCATACTAAAAGCATTGCTAAAATCTGTGTATTTGGAAAAAGTTACATGGATACACGGAGAAACATTCCATTGTTTGCTTAGTTAATGGTTGTAGATATTTATAGTTTGATTTAATAACAATGTATGTAAGGCCGACTGCCCATTATTCGATTGGGATCTTAAGGTGAACACTATATAGTTATGTATGTATTCAGAGGATTGACTGTTGTCGTTAAGGAGCTGCACGTCAAACTCGAGTTGTGTATTACAAGGCTTTCCTGGATAACCTGAGTCTGAATAGTAAGAAAATTAATTTGGAGAAGAAAAGAGCGGCGCAAGAAAGGCAGGCGCGCGATAAAATGTTTGAAGTAATTTTTATTCGAAAAAAAGAATTTCAAAAAAATTAAATCAAAATTATAGCGGAATATGTATACGGACTTTAACCAAATAAACAAAGCTAATATTATCAAGAAAAGTTCAACAGGCTTCCGCCTTGTTATCATTTGTAAAGCCATGGGCAGATGGGCAACGTCACACGTTGTGGAACATAATGTGGAGCACACGCTTGGCGGAAGGCGCTAATTCCCAAAAATCCTCCAAATTTTTCTTGTTAGCATTTTCGTCGTCAAACACGAACGTCCTTACAACATTGTCTTCCCTAGATTCGGCTCTCCATTGTTTAAAAAAGATTTTTCTTGATCGTGGTGGGGTGTACCTGTAATTAAAAACCACACAACATTTTAAAAAAAATTCTATTTCACACTTATTTGTCACCATTAAATTATTAGATTCATAATTGACATAAGCAAAGTCCTACAACAAATCCATCGCTTAAAAAATAATTACTGCGTCAAATATTCAATGGATATGCTTAATTAACAGCTTAACACACCTTTTCCCACCAAAACATCTTGTCTCCAACTCCTCGTCCGTGCAATTTCTATGGCAGCACATATGCATTACGTTATCCGTGTTAATTTTTGCCTGAGCTCCCACGATGTTAATGTCTGAAATGTTGGACTCAATGTATACAATATTATTAAACACAATATTAGTTAAAATAACTTACCGACTACTTCTGCTGTCGCGAAATTATCGTTACATAATGCCCTGAGTCTATTAAGCAAATGTGAGCCGCACTGCCTTTTGGAAATATGCCGACTCTGAGCCGCTAACTCTTCCCTGGCAAATCCGACCAAAAGAATTAGAATTACTACTGGTCGAAATACCACCTGCTTAGCTGAACCGGACATTGCAGTGTTTGCTAGTCAGGGGTCAGGTCAAGAGGATTGAAAATCAAAACGGCGAGTGGCGGAATTACTTTGTGGGGTTTTCCGCATTTATAGCTATAACTTAGATGCAAATACGTGGGTTGAATAAGTGGGCTTGTCTTAACTTCAAAGAATCACATATTAAGTGCACTCATTACTCATCATTCGATTCGCCCACTTTTCAATTACGGATTGTCGAATGTATAATCCCTGCAATCAAGAACATGTTGGCTTAATCGTGGAAGTGGATCTAGTTTATGCATGATTAGTGCAAATTTGTTTGATTGTCTGTGATCAGTAGATCTTTGATCTAAATTTGTGATTTTATTTAGAACCAAGGCAGACAGACTCAATGCCGGTATTTTTATCTCTTTTAACAAATGTGCTACTTTAGGAATGTTGAATATTCCCAGGTATTCCAATTGTTCTGGAAATGGAAGCTCATCCTATTATTACATTACATAGATACACGCTTCAAGCATTTGACGATTTTTAATCTCTAAGAAATACAATAATATTATATAGTGGCATTTGTTCAATTGAAGCAAAGTTTTAAATTAAAGAAATCCAAAAATAATAAATAATTGCTAGACATGTTTGGAAATTCTGTTGTGTAGCATGCACGTGTAGCCAGCTCAATAATTCAAAATTTAATGAATGCTTGGACGGACATAGAGAACAAGTTCCGTAATAGAGAAAAATACAGCAACCGTGCAGTTATTTTTTATTAATTCTAAACAACCTTGGCCTCAAGAAAAACGGTGTATTCAAATGCAGGGGAAGATGTATTATTTCCTTTAGGCGACTTCTTGGACAAACAAAAGAGTCAGCTCACGTAAAGAACACCCCTAAAAACCCTTTAACGTTGAGCAATTTTAAATATTAAAT
The DNA here is from genome assembly GCA_036851895.1 of Orthonychiurus folsomi. Classification (NCBI taxonomy): domain Eukaryota; kingdom Metazoa; phylum Arthropoda; class Collembola; order Poduromorpha; family Onychiuridae; genus Orthonychiurus; species Orthonychiurus folsomi. The sequence continues at coordinate 4,708 of JAAXYW010002810.1, read as the reverse complement.
TCTAATATACCCAAGTACAATTGGTCGGACAGAACCACATTATTAATTCACACCCAAAAAAAAAGCACCTTGAGGTCACTTTAACCTCTGCCAACATAAGTTTTGTAAAAGGCGTCTATTGTGAGGTAAAGCAGACAATTCTAGTAACACTAATAAATTGCGGCAAAGCAAACGATTTTAATTCGACTAATCTGACTTGCGAAGTTGCTCTCCCATGATTTCACTATAATTATTTACGATGCTCAACGCTAGGTTCTTCAGAGTCTTGAACTACATTTTCCTATTCGGCACGTTCGTTCGTCTCTCGCCGTGGAAATGGGATGCCAATGAGTTTCGCCTGACCACATTGCCACCATCATCTGGTCGCTACCCAAATCTGAACAAAATCATCACAAGTCTGCACTTGTTTCTTCAGATATTTCTGCGCGTCGCCATTACACTTTACTTTATGGTTACAATCCTAATTTTTGAAGTTCCATCCTTTCAAAAAATGATTGCATTCTGCTTCGTTGGATTATGGCCGCTAACTGCTACTTTAGCGTTGATTCTATTCTTGCCATTCAGTAGACGGGAAATGCAAACCATTGCAAATGCACTCTTTCTTTTCAACGAACATCACAGTAAGTCATTTACGAAACAGTAAAATAACATGGAAAATCATAAATAATGTTCTTGTTTTGTAGTCAATTTCTATGGCGAAGAGTTACCCATAGAAATCCACGCCAAAAGAGAGTACGTGTTCAAACTCGCATCCGCATTCACCATCATGGGCGTGTCAAGCACAGTATTCTTCTTACCATCCACTTTATTCTTCTTGAGTTTGGGGTGGCAAATCTTTTGGCTGTTGGCATACCCGTACTTTCCTGGAAGTAACGTTGTGGTTGCCTTCATCTTTGTCTATATATACATGATTGATGCTTTCTTGTGCGTCCTCACTATGGTAACAGTTTTCATGTACTCCCTCACGATTTCTGGATGGCTTGAGGAAAACGTGTGGTAGGTACCACATTTAAATTTAGCTATGTATTTATGTTTAATTATATTAATGCTTTTATTTGGCTAAACTTCACATGTCTTTGATTCCACAGCCGAGATCCTGACATACCTTCCCCCTTGAAATACCAATATCAGCTCCTGTACAGTAGCCCATCAAGTTATCCACAGGTATACGGAAGACACCATTTATTATTTGATTCCCACATTTGTTGGGGTAGCCGTGTTTGTTGCCATCATCATGTTGTACGCAGTGATTGATATGTACTCCGTTCTGAGCACCCCAATCCTCGGCTGCCTCGTTGTAATAGCTCTGTCAGCCTTATTTTCCCTATAAAATCCTGATTTCCAAATGCTGCGAATGGAGTACAAATTCGATGGCTTACCCGAATTCCCTTCAAGCCCTTGACAGCAACTACTCTGAACTGGATAAAAGAAACTTCAAGTCGCTTAAAGCAATTGTATGGCATGTTGGACCCTGGTTTGAAGTGAATGAATCTTTTTTCCCAGAAACTGTAAATTTTGTTATTGGGTGGATCATCAATTTACTCCTTGAGTCTGACTTACCCGAGTAAAATGATTTCTGTCCCATATTTTGTTAAATATGAATTTATTCCAACTTTTAAACCGCTTTGGTGTCGGTTTAACGTAATGCATTGTATTCAAAATTAGTAATGTCCTTCAGGATAGAATTTGAACCAATTTAATACAGTGCTCTGTCTGCACGTATCTCTTGAATTGTTTATGGTACGTAAATACCGTAAATGACCGCTTAGAAGCCCCGCCCCTAATAGAAGCGCCAATCCTAATATAAGCCCCGTCTGTGGGTAGATTCTAGGAATAGAAGCCCCTGCCCTAATAGAAGCCCCTGCCCTAATAGAAGCCCCGTCCCAAATAAAAGCCCCCGTGTTTCTATATGCCACACTTGCAAGTTTCCATTCCGTGGGTATTTTCTTTTCGATAACGGAATTCCGAAGTTTGGCTTTCAATTATTATTTTAAAGTGAACTTGAGTTGTTTTACACTGAATAAAACCCAGTATTGCACACAGCCTACACTACTTAGTTTGAAATTATTTATTAGAAGCCCCGTCTCTAATATAAGCCCCGTCCCTAATATAAGCCCCGCCTCGTAGTGTCGATTTTAAATAGAAGCCCGGGGCTTTTAAGCGGTCATTTACGGTATGTATACAATCACTTCTGCTAAGCAACACTGCATTATTCGGGATAGCCAAATTCAGGCACGGCATTTTAGCAATGTTCCGTATTTTCGAAACAGAATTAAAATCTCCAAATTAATATAATTAACAATTGCTTCTGGAACAATTAACCAGCACACACCGCACAAACTGTAAGGGTGTCAAAAAAGCAATAAATTATGCGTGCCGTGAATTGTCTCAGAATTATAAATAACTAAGTATTTACTTTATTGCTGCAAATTTGAATTCGAAATTGAATTCTAAAGCTCAGCGCTGTAGAGTTGTCGAATTGGGAAGTTGCAAATCACTGATTAAAAATTCGGTCAAAGTCCGGGTAAATTTGACTTACAAGGAACGCTACTTGTAACGCCCTTTTTGTCTCCACATTTTTAACATTGCAAGTTATTTTTGGTAAGTGTAAAGGTAAACTCTTGGCCGTTTACATCTAATCAAAGGTCCCAATCTCCCATGTGACTTAAGAAGTGGACTCTTGATCTTAAAACTTGAAATTTCTTACATCATTGGATTCCAGGAATTCTATTTTGCAAGAATACGGACATGGATTGACTTGACTGGATGTTGTATTTAAATTGTTTTAGTTTAATCAAAATGACACGTTTAAAGCGGAAGATTGATTTCCAAGAAAATACTAGTATGAAGGTACATATACTGGTATGCGTGCGTACACCAAAGATTGCCGACCGAAGATTGGGTATGTGTGTAGTATGAAGTAAGGCTACTAGAATGAACAAAGTTTTTAATGTAGTGTGTACAGTTAATATTGGCATGCTGTGCAGCGTACCGTGTCGTGTAGGACTCGCATGCTTTGTGTGAATATACCGTGTTGTGAGGGGGCGTCAGCAGTGTGAGTGCATTTGGCAGCTCTAACTAGGGAAGGTCACGGCATGCCCACTGGGGTTTGACCTGGGACCGATTTTTTTGGACACTTTGGGGTCCCCTGACACGAACCAAGTCAAAACTTGCCTGTTGAAACGAGGTACTTTTTTTTTGTCCTATCTCCGATAATTTGGCAAAGTCGATTTTCGGCCTGGCCTTATGGGATTTTACGTGTTAAAACCAGGTGATCAAAGGGGGGACGTGAAAAATTCACGTTTCTGAAAAAAACCGGAAACGAGAACTTTTCAAAATGTAGATCATTTAAAACTTGGGGGTTTATGAGATCAAATTAATCTGAAACGCTAATCTAGAGTTCCATATTGCGCTATGTTTCAAGTTGATTGCGTTATTGGATGTATAGTAATAGAATACAGTTTTTGTCCAAGTTCTTATTCCTTCTAACTTTCCAGCCAAAGAGGTGTTAAAAGTTGTAGTAAAATGCTGTCCAAAAAAGCTCACACTGAACTTAACATGCACATCACCGTAGCAGCATTTTTATGTACCGTTCCCTTGGATTGGAATGGTATAGAAAAATGTTTATCGCCAACCAGAAATATGTTAAAAAAATACTTAAATCAATTTGTTGCGTACGGCTTCATACTTCTAATGGTGTACGCTTGTGCTGCTTTTGGAATTGACATTTGGCTATACGGCAACCTGACAATCTCTAGCATCGTGATCGTCTCATGCTATATTATTGGAGGAATTGGAACGACTATTGTCGGTTTCGTAGTTCACCTCTGGTTGCCAGATTTTTGTGACATTCGAAATGAGCTTATTTCTCTTGACCAACATTATCAGGGTATGTAGTACATATTACTAAAAATTTATAAGAATTAAATTATCACAATTGCAGATAATTTGCTGACAAAAACCGAAGAAGAGGGACTGAAATCAAAAAGATCTCTGCTTGAAACATCCTTAAATTGTGGTGTACTGATATACTGCCTCCTGGCAACCGGATTTGCGTCATTGTTTTTTCAGGACTTTGATCCATACAGAAGATACTTCTACTACTACTTCGACCGGTACCTTGGCCTTAATGGCCCTTTGGAAGAACTTATTTTCTTCGGCATGTATATCTGTATATTTCGGTGGGGTTTGAATTATGCATTGCTAATTATAACTGTTATGTTCACATATTTGGAATCAATTACATTCTGGCTTGCAAACGTTCGCGAAAATCCAAGAAGCTTTAACGTTTTTGCAAGAACATACTCTCAACTGCGAATTCTGAACTACGCTTTTAACTCCTCGACCGTCGTTCAAGTATGCACACCAGTTACATTCACGATTGGATTTCTGATCATTGTAATAGGAAATTACTGTGCCATTAAAATGGCTGGCAAAATGAATATTGCTCCATACTTGGCCATGACAGGATCAGCCATAGGTTACTCTGTAGGCATGCAGGTGTGTATAAATGAATGTGGCAAAACGGAGAGTATTTCTGTGGAAGTACTAAAAGTTTGGATAAACCATTTGCAAACAAAAGGGGAAAATTCCAAATTCCTTAGGTCGTGTCCACTTTTATTGTTGACGATTAACAATTTCTGTCGAGTCAATAAGTCACTACTTGTGGAATTCCAACGACACATTGTAAATAAGTCTTTAGACATTA
>JAAXYW010002809.1:0-13754 GCA_036851895.1 Orthonychiurus folsomi | reverse complement strand
ATACAGTTTCCCTTAGCCGATTGATGTGGTTTTCAACCCACTCCCGTATTTTTGTGACATGTTTTTCTCCACGTGTGACCCCGACCTCATCCATTATCTTCAATCTAATCTACTAATGGTCACCTTGACTTTCGGAAGAAAGGGAGCTGTATCATACTACACCACAACCCGCCTCCTTATTCAATGTCGTACTGTATCGTAATCTTTAACTCTATTTTAGTTAATTAGAACGAACTTACGAAACGTTCCGGACCGATTAAATTAAGATAACCCAATTACCGGATTCTACAGGAATAAAATAATACATCTAGACTCCAACGCTATCAAAACCTGGGATCATTTCCTCCTAGTGGATGCCATATCTTAAAATCTGAAGACGAGGACTGGAGACGGAATGAATTTGAATTTGTTAATTTCCATGAGAAGCGGCAAAATACCAAAGAGATGAGAATCTGTTGGATTTGATTAATGTCAAATGAAAGGCGGCGAGCCGGGAGGAGACAATGGACGCATTTATTTATTTTGTCGGATTCGGATCCTCAAACCCGGGTAGGAAAGTCAAGTGATGAATGGATTTTCCCCACAGCTGCCGTCGTCGTCGTCGTCTCCGTTTTCCTTGACTGACTGAAACCGAAAGAATAATGATTTGGACGTGGAAGAATACTTACAGTTTCCTCAACTCAGTAACTCGCGAATATAGGAGGGGAGGACAGGAAGAACTCGAGGATTTGATCAATATTTTTACCACATCAAACGTATCCTACTCTTTGGATCCTCCTGGGAGGGACAGACGAGGAAATGGAAACAAACGACCGACAGCAAACACGGAAGCCTCAAACTCGATTTTGCATGAAACTCCTATTTAAATACGTAAGAAATAATTATACACATATATAAATAGTGTGGGAGCAGCCAGCGACGTAGGTCATTTACAAATCACAGCAAGAGAAGATGACGACAAGTTTGAAGACATTTCCAAGTCTCCTTTGCCAAATCGGAGTTGAGTCAAGTGTGACGAGCTCCCGGTGTGTACATAAATTACACTGGGGATTTGGAACTGATTTCAAACATCGGATTTAAAATCCAACTTTAAACGGAGGAGCGGATCCATGCATTGCAATTCAGTGGTTTTTTTGGCTTAAGGAGTAGAGTTCGTCCATTCACCTCGCTGAATCCCGTCCGAGGACTTTCATTAGGTGACTCGGCCAAATATAATTATAAACACAGTTGTTTTCACACCGGGTTGTACTGTACGGAATGAAAAAAAAACGATTTCATTGCCAGGAAGGGAATTAAACGGATTTCCCCACTGACATACTTTGCCGGGAAATGAAATCTGTGTCGTGTTCTCAGAATAAAAAGCAATATTATGAAAAGTTTTCTCGCTGAATCCCGTCCGAGGACTTTCATTAGGTGACTCGGCCAAATATAATTATAAACACAGTTGTTTTCACACCGGGTTGTACTGTACGGAATGAAAAAAAAAACGATTTCATTGCCAGGAAGGGAATTAAACGGATTTCCCCACTGACACACTTTGCCGGGAAATGAAATCTGTGTCGTGTCGTGTTCTCAGAATAAAAAGCAATATTATGAAAGGTTTGCAGTTTGGATGCAGGTTTGGTGGTTGTAGAAATAATTTATTTTGGTTGAACGATCATAAAAATTTACATTAAAGCTTCAATTTGTTTTAAACAACTTCCTTTGATTTATGGAGGAATGCTAAGGAATACTTTTCCTTTGACATGGATGTGCAATACCAATCCCAGCTTACTCAAGTATGTCATCATAAATGGAGCATTACGTCCTGCACTTGCCACCTGCTTACACTTTAAAACTTTGAAAATTGCATAATAAATTAGTCCAACTACATGCACTCTCATTCAAAACAAGTTTTAAAAAAGGGGCGCGACGGAGATCCGTTTATCGTTTGCTTGATGTACGGAAGAATGCAGAAGAAAATAGCATCAAATAACTTATGAGGTGATTGCTTCAAGTAAAATACGTTTACGTTTTCCGCGGAATAATAATCCGCCTGAGTTTGGAATCCCTTGAAACTTGGGCCGAATTATGGAAGACGTAAACTTTATATTGTAAATCATAGAGGAATCGGATGTCGTAAAAAGTTGCATGACAGTGAGAAGGAAAACTACACCTTATTAGTTCGCATGGTTGACTTTCTTTTGAAGTTAGAAGATCCTGCCTGCTGCTACTACTTCGGATGCGGATGCCCGAATGATGGGCCTTCAGGGAAAATGACATTTGAGATTCATATCATATCTTGAGGTCGTTTCATATCAAAGAGATAAAAAGTTGCTGCTTCTGATGATCCGGCCATTGACCCTGGGTTTATAGCTTTATATTTGAAGTGTAAGTTATGGAAACAAAGTAAATCCTCGGCTCAAAGTATTTAAAAGAGAAGGTCGAACCAGACCAGCATGTGCTCCTGGGAAAAAGAACAAACATCGCTATTTTACAACAGTCTTAAATTTTGTTTTAGTGTTTTAGATTCCTAGTTGTAATTTCATCTTCAAATTTACCCACGGCGAAAGGTGATTTCTAATCTGAAATATAGACGCAGTATTTCAGTCATAATAATAAAAAGGGAATGGAGTTCACTGAGCTCTTCATTGCTTCTGTTATAATTATAAACATTATAAATGAGTTTGCACTTCTTATTAATCAGACGAAAAATTAATGAAACCCTCCCATTTTGTTAAGATTAATCACATTAGTTAAGACCATCCTGTTGCATTTATTATTGTGCCATGTAGGATTTATGTCAATTACTTTGTGGATCCTTCATGATTTAATCGGAAAACAATGCACGTTTAAACTCTCCAATAAAACACGGCGAGGACAAAGGGGATACCAGTCTCACGGGTTGGAAGTTGGAGCCACTTTCCATTTTATTTCTACCTATGCTATGTCAAATGCTTAGGAAATCTATCCACAATGACTGACTACGTGCGTACCACGTACTAAGTACTACTGGTTGCTCAATTGAAATTAGAACAAAATTGATGTTCAACGAAATCCGAGTCACAACACTCACTGCCCTGCCCTGAAGGAGGAAGCTAAACTCTGTGATCATGATCTGAGCTGCAATCAACATTCAACCACAACACAACACACGGTGTAATATATAACAATACTGTCTCGAGTACGAGTGCATGGACCTACAACAATAATCCATTGCTTCAACGGCAAGAATGGGTGTGGACTTCAAAGGGGTAAATTCGTAGATAAATTCCCATTGCCGAGGCATGGGGTTGGCTTATGGCAGGAAGTTCACCTTTTTTCTATCCCATCGTATGTACACGTAATGGAATCTGCTCGTGGAGTCGTCAGTCCTAATGATGAGTGGTTCAAACAGGTGTTCGCTCAGCTTTTAATTCCATTCACCCAACAGACACACACACAAAACAATTCCATTCCATAACTTCAATCCGTTCAGTCAACTTCAAACTACTCAAAGGATTTAAATCTTACGACGAGGGATGAGTGGGATTCCTAGTATTGTGGAATTGTCATTTGAACTTTGGTGTGATCAAAACAAGATCATCCTTGATTTGTAAGATCCGATCAGTTTGGAAAATCACTGAGAAAGATTTTCTGGGTCTGCTGTTGTTAGGTGTGTTTACATGTGCGGGTGTGTTTTTTTGAACCATATATATAGGAATTGGGGTGGAGGATTTGAAGTTTTTTTACACTTACCTGGACGAAACGAAAGAGCAACGGTTACATACATTACATGTGTTGAGAGAAGGGTGTGAGAAAAATATATACAAAATAGGTGTGGCTTTGGCGGCGTAGCGAATTGTTGACAGCAAAGGTGAATTTATTACAAGTGATTTGGTGGAATCGAACGTATAATTAATTACATGGTGGAGGTGTCTAATAATCAGAAGAGTTTTGGGAACGTGGACAATTAGCAGGTTAGTCTATAAAGTAAAGATATCGAGGGATCACGCCTTAAAATCAGCTTCAAACCAAAATTTAACTTAAATTCCACTTGGAGAAATTAATTTTTATTCTTTTAAATATAAGCTAGGAGAAGCTCCAACTTCTCAATGGCAAGTAAAAAAAATTGTCAACAAACTTGTATATTTTATTGCGATTAACTAGACGCGAGTTGTATTGTATATTTAAATTGCACAAAGAATACCATGTAATTCTGAAATGCAAATCCGTTAAATCACAGTCTACTTACTGCAAACTGTAGTTTTGGTGCTTGTGCCGCGCTATATCGTGTGAAATAAACAGTTCCTTGCACAGCATCACCATGCGTTGGAAATAGCATTAGCACTTAACAGTCTCCGTAGCAGGCCGTGCGAATTGAATCGGTCAATCGTCAATGCACTCGCAGATATGTTTCTCCTATCCAAACATGTACTTACATTTGCACATTATCTTAAGCAAATCCTTTATTTAGAATTTTTTTTTATTTCCCATTGTCATTGTCATCTTTTAAGGTAGTCCAAGTCCTCGTCGTGTATGATTAATTGAAGACGCAAAGGGATCTGACTGCGTATCGTGTGGGAAGGAGGAAGGTGTGATTTTTGACACTGAAATATCCGCAAATGGACTTAACCGACTCATTGTGTGTCATTTAATTGAGATCGGGAAGGATTTGACCAGTCAGCCACATCCACGCCACGCACAGCCACGGCACGGGAGCTAATAATTGATGTGCATTTGTGAAAGGCACTTGACATTTGAAGAGCAACAACAATAGGCGAGGTAATCTGCAATCATATTTTTCTTTGGATTTTACATTCATCATTTTTAATGACTTTATTTGGGGTCGGTTGCCCTCAATCCTACTCCCCACTGACTTCACCTTTACACAAATTGATTCCAAGTACAAGTGTGACAGTTACACTAATTGTAGATGATGAATTACTGGTTTATTATTTACCATTTTGGGAAGGGCTCTGTGGCGGTGGCGGATGTATAGGATTGATTGTTGTGATTCGCAGTTATGCCATTGTTTTAAGGTGCACTTTTACGGGTTTAAAAGCACGGTTCTGTCGAAAGTGCTGTCGCATCAATTCTACAATGAAATTGACACAAAAGAAGTTGACATTTAAAAATTAGCACTTGAATTAGACCAAAGTATAAAAAGACCTCGTGAACAGCCGAATTGCTTCACTTTTTTTCATTATTTTATGGTAAATTCAAGGGGGTGTCATTCAGCACAGCCCTGGAGGACTTCTTTTATATAATGAGACAAACAGTATTGGAGGACGGATCATTTGCATGTGAGAAATCTGGATCAAGTAAAATGGTAGATGTGATTGTACCCCGAGCACCTGAGACTCCCGTCAGCCTCAACAACAACTCGGAATCTCCAGCCCCCGCCCCATTATCCCTGGAGGATTTGGATATCATCCGCACCATAGGTAAGCAAGCATGCAATCTTCTGGCTATATGTTTTCCCTAAAGGATATTTTGCAGCATCCACTCGTCTAATAATGAGGCTAAGGTGAATCTACATATTTATAGTCCAAAAACACGACAATCGCAAGCGCAATCGGTTGACCTTGATTCTTTAATGAGTTTAACTACGCCGTGTTTTTCTTGTTAAGCAAAATAAAAATATTTATGAACGACTGACGAAATTTTGGATAAACAAGAAAGCACACCTCTTAAAAACTTTGATTTACAAATGCTAGTGGATTTGATTAAATCATTTATTTACAACAAATCCTTGCAATTTATCCCTAATCTTCAATTGCACCTTATGAGGGTATTAAAAAATATTTGCAAGTTGTGCAGTGCAATAGTCAGATAATTTAGTTTAATGAAGATGTAATTTCTTGTAAATCTCAAATGAACATTCAATACTTGTGGTAAACAAGGCAAAATCGGATAGGAATTTTGCATGCAAAAAAATAGTAGTAGGGCTTCTATTTGTTCAAGTTGTTTACACCAGTCCTCGAAATACGGATTAATTAAAACCTTTGGCATCAATAAAACATAACATGGGATCAATAAAACAAATTAACCCAAGCAATAGCATAAGCAAGTCACGTGATATTACACACACACGTCTTTCTAGAACTGCTATTTTATGTTGAGCTGAAAAGGGTTTAAGTTCGCGAATCAAAAATGTATTGATCCAAGACTGTGGCAGCTAATATCGTTTATTGCAAACTGTGCAAGCGTACCCGTACTAATTGAGTTTGGAATTTAAATATCATATCGCAAGTGTGTAGCAGCAAGGCAATAGGAAAGAGTTATATTTATAGCTCAACCCTTAATTCCAATTTTCATTTTGCGAAATGGGATGTCTAAAATAAGAACCAAATGTGAATTAATTAAAGCTTGCTGCTATTTTCTTTGCCATTTTGTCTGAGTCGTCCCAGCCCCATTCATTTTTGTGGTGCCTTAATTTACATAATCTAAGAAGGGAAATGAGTCTAGCCCGCCTTGCTTCCATTAATCAAAACGAGCATGCGATGTTCAGGTGCTAACTGTCTGCATTATTAATGTTATTTTAGCATATTGCTAATCCATTTCAAGGTAACTGACTTCCCTTAAATGAACTGACAATACATTCAATCCCAAAGCTCTCATTCTTAAATCCTGTGATCGTGGTCACCTATACGAATACTACGACAAAAATTTAAATCGGATTAAACAGTTGAATCTATGTAAAAATGTTCCATTTTAAAGTTACGTCTAAGTCGTAGTAATAAAACTCAAATGCAGTCATTGGTTATGGTAGGGACAGGAAGCTTTTTAAAAATCTGGCTGTGGTTTAGCCCATATGGATACGGGAGTTCGTACAACTAATCAAATAAATCATTTTGCCACATCTTTTTTTGTGTGTAAATTCAAATTGAACTGTCTGCAGTTGTTGTGTGGGTCGTTTCCATTATTATCATCCGACCTTCAGTCGGCCGAATGTAGATTTGAATATTTTGATTTGGAGGATGACACACATTTGAAACCTTGGTCTTTTGTGCGACTGGAAAATTTTCACCTTCATTTTGTGCTCGTTCCCTTGTAATTCTAAATTAGAATTTATTTCCCACGCTATTTACTACTGCAGCAATTCAATTTGAATTGAAAAAGCATTACGGATCTGAACTAACATCAGCTTCATATGTTGTAAAATTATTCTTAAATTTTGCGGCATTTAAGTCCAAATTTGACGAGAAATTAAAGCAAATAAAAGTACGAGTGATTCATCCATGTGAAATATTTCCACAAGTTCAATGCACACATTAAACGTTGGATCCAAATGATTTTCCAAATGTCAAACTCAATCTGTAACTAAGTCCTACATCTGTGTGTGTCAACCCACATGCATCCGCTTTGGACGCGATGCTTTATGACTGACAACCTACAACATTACATCCCAAGAGATGAACATCTCATTGAGTTCACTAACCCCACCAAAAGTTATCTTCAATTTGGTGGAGAGAGATAGAGTACGGCTCAAGTTTTACTGCAAAATCCAGAAGGGTCACGGTCCACAGATTCAAATCCAAGCTCTCCATTTACGAACACTAATAGCGGCGATCCGTGAAGTTGTTTGTCAATTTTCACAAATGTTCTGAAGCGTATTCGACTTTACTTAAAAGCAATGCACAGGCAGGGAGGTATTCGAGAACCACAAAAAACAGCTTAATTCTTAAATTTTATCTAAGGCAAATTATACTTAAACAGATTTTAAGCCAGAGGTTCATAACGTTTACCGGTGTAAGTTTTATCACCAAAATCACCACACAATTTGTAATAAATGCTCGCATTTAGTGAATTAGCTTAGATCATTTATGCATTTCACATAATGTTCACATTATGTACAAGAGGTTTAGATGTTCGTAACTTAATTTCGTGCATACGGAGAGTTTCAGTTTTTTTCCTTGAGATCCCGGGCAGAAAAGCTATAATTAATTCAATACTGTATAAATTCACTTTCCTTTACATTCAAAATATCCTCGCATAGTCAAAGACAATTGAATGCATTGTATGAATATGGATTTTCTGTACCACAAGCTAGAAGTATGAGGAGTTGCTAGGATCGTGACCATAGTCGTGCTATTTATAATCCTAGGTAATCACTTCTCTTCATTTTGGCTGCCGCTGCGCTGCCATGATTGCGGTTACGGGTGCTCTCTACCTTAAGATTAAATTTTGTAATTTTGGTCTTCCGCCAATTTCCATAATTAATCGAAAGAGACAATCCGGCACCTCCCTAAATTAGGTGCTAGTAGTGAGTCTGGTTATCGGGATATCACATCTGCGGCACACTTGCAAAATACTTTTAGTCCCATTCCCCATGTTAATGATCTACTTCATCATTTCGGCATTCCCAGAAATTCGTGTTCTGTTTAATTTTGAATAGGAGGCACAGTAAGTAAGTACAGGTTTTCAATTTTTGTTATGTGCGCGGGATTTTTGTCAACCAAATGGCGAAATGTTCGTTTGATTTGAAAATAATATGTCACAAGCTACAAATAAATATAACTAAACTCCTTTCCCATTCCATTCTATTTCCTCATACTTTAGAATACAGTTTCTATATTTGCATCGCAATAGATGTCGAAGACATTCGGGCGGTGGCGAGTGTGAAAAACGTAGTTCTGTAATTCCATTAAAACCTATTTATAAAAAGGCGGAAAATATCATAAAATACGAGACGCGCTGGAATGGAATGTTTAAAATAAATGTTTAAATCCCACCGAACCGTTCAAAGTCCCAAATCCATCATTGTTCTCCGTCGAACTTTGTTCTTTTCGAGTTTTTTTTTGGTAGATTCGAAGTGAAAAAATGCACATAAATACATTTTATGAACCTTGGCCTTCGACTCTAGCGTCCATCGGGTTGGCACGTGAGTTTTGGCAGATTGTAAACTTAGTGTAGAAACATTTGTAGGGATTTAATGCTCCAAAGGTAATGAACGTATTTTACGCGCCCTCATATGTTAGTAGTGAAACATTTGCTTCTAAAATTGTACGTACACAGTTTCAATACAAATAGTTGAAATGGCCAAGGTCTGCCCTCAAGTCTTTGTCTTTTCCCATTATAAACAATCCATTCGATGAATAGTTACGATTTCAGATCACTACGACCAAGGATAATAAACATTTGGAGGCGTCTTGAACCTCTAAAAATCACTTTTATTTTTGGCAAAGTCCAAAATAGATTAAAAATAAATGAAGGACAAGGTAAATCGAGGATCCGGGGTGGGGGAGACGGCTCGGCATGAGTATTCTTATTTTTAATTTCAATTCCATGCTCTTCCTTATTATTTTTGTTGTACATTTTGACACCTCGTTAAAATACATGGGAAGAGGGAACTGTAAATCTTCAATTTTATGCAAGAGGATCCCCTCTTTCGTCGTCGGCCGTGAGTCTGTTGGGTTGTAAAAATTTTACGGGCTGACAAATCCATGGTTGGTTGGTTGCTTGAAGTGACGACGACGAGGACTTCTTCCCGAAAATTCGGAGCAAAATGAACGACCCTGTCACCGCAACTCTTAATCACGGATTGACGTCACACGAGAGTTTATAACCAGACGGATTGGAGCCTCACAGGAGTCACTGCTGGATTTAGTTTAATTTGATTGATTCATTTGGCAACTTCACTTTTTCTTGGCTTCGCGTGGATGGAGGACATTGACGATCAGTTGTACGTAAAATGTAGAGTTTTAAAATCCGGATGACACAATTTCTCAAAAATAGTGCACTACAAGGCAATGCACTTAGAACTTGCAATTGCTGTCCCATAATGTAGCACCCCCGTATTACTTTGTGTGGGTGAATAAGGTTCTATTTTGGATGACAGTTTTTTAAAACAGGCCCCGGTTGCATTTGCATTTACGTTTTCAGCCACTTTTCTTACATGCAAATGGCACAAGCATAGGAATACCGATCGACCACCACTAAATAATACATGCTCGGGAAACAAAAACACCGTTAAAATACCATAAATGCTCCCACTTTGATTTTGAGGATTTATTTGCAAATAAAAATAAGTTTATTGGACACATGAGTATAAGTTTATGGATTGCCTGGCCATAAATGGGCGCGGGAAGGAGGGGAATCTGGAAAATTTCAAAAGAGCGGAAATTCCATCAGTGCGAAGTGCAAACGTTGTGGCCTCCGCAGAAGTGTGATCGGATTTATTTATTAGAAGTCGTCTAGCACGTCTAATGTTGAGGTTGATCCGAACGACCCCAAAACCAAATGAACCTTTGAACATCGGACATACATTTTTTTAGAGGGTAACCCAATAACTCCAAAGTTTAACCTATTTTTACGTAGGTTGGGAATGTTTCATAGTTTTGCTTTATTGCAGTTATATTTTTAGTGAATGCATGGATATTTCTGGCCAGGGAACAGAAATAGCGAAATTAGTATTTATGACTTTTAGGAGTAAGGATTTTTCGGGTAGGGGTCATAAAGTTCGGTTAATCTAATGGATTCTAGAATGTTGGGTGATGATGGCCTCTCATTCTTCGAGTGCGTGGAACAATGAAGTAAATTACAACTACGCAAACGCAATATAAGTATTTTAAGGTCTACGAAATAACCTTAATCTTGCCTAGCGTGTGTTTTTACAAATGCTTTTATAATGAACTCATCATCACAATAGATATTTTACTATTTTTTGCATTATCAAATAATTAACCAAGACAAATGCTGGAGTTTGAAAAAACGATATTTTTTTATCAAATCTTGAGAGAGTAGCTAAGTAAATATTTAGTATTTGGTAATTTACACCTTATATTAATATCGACATTAAGACCTAAGCGTATCTGCTACCAAATTTATAAATTGGAAAGCGCCGGCCTCAGTAACTCTTCCATAAATAACAAATCTCTTTCTGCAATTCTAATAATCTGATTTGATCTAGCTTTTCATGTTTAAAAGATTCTGTTTTATTTATTTGTAGGAACCGGAACATTTGGGCGTGTGATTTTGATTCAAGAGAGAGCAAGCCGGGCGTACGGAGCTCTGAAAGTGTTGGCCCTGTCCGATATCATTCGACTCAAACAAGTGGAACATGTCAAAAACGAAAAAAATATACTGACTCAAGTCAAACATCCCTTCATTATTAATATGTGAGTGTCCTGTTTGGATTTTGATTACACTTTTCTATGAATTATGAATGAAATACCCAGAATATTGGAGAGAGGATATCTCAAAGTTAATGGTCGCGCCTCCTTTTACTCACGCCGTCACGCCCTCGCAGGACGGTTGATTCATTAACAATCTTTAATGGAGTTTCCATTCATTTCTATCATCATTTAGATTCCAAATATGAAATTAATGTGAAGCCCGCCGATTCTTTCTAAGAAAAAATTCATTTTCTTTAACATTTATTCAGTAAAAGTGTCTCAAGAGCTAGTTCCGTAAAAAAGGTGGCGTGATCAATATGACTGCAATATATGAACTTTAAAATTTTTGAATAAGAATAAAATAATACCATCATAACAATATTTTCTTGCAGGAAGTGGAGCTACAAGGATGAGTACAACATTTACTTGCTGTTTGACTTCATGTCTGGTGGTGAATTATTCTCCTACCTTCGCTCCGCTGGACATTTTACTACATCGACAAGTTAGTATTCGACCTAATTTAGCTAGGTTTTATCCGAACCACTTTCTACTACTTTCGACTTCACAGGTTCATTTTATGCTGCCGAAATCGTGTGTGCCTTGGAATACCTGCATGGATTGAATGTTGTTTACCGTGACCTGAAGCCAGAGAATTTGCTGTTGGACAGAGAGGGACATTTAAAAGTCACGGATTTTGGATTTGCAAAGCAACTCGGCGATAGGTATGTAACTCGGATTGATATTATTGATTACTTGACTAGAATTGAAATAAGTGGATTTTTGAATTAAACAGAACTTGGACGCTATGCGGCACACCCGAGTACATTGCACCCGAAGTTATCCAGTCAAAAGGGCACAACAAGGCTGTTGACTTTTGGGCACTCGGTAAATTTACTCTTATATACTATTAATAATTCTGGCAGGTCAAAATACCTGCAAAAACACTGAAGTACCTATCTAATTATATACTGTATACAGGTGTGCTCATCTACGAAATGAACAGTGGCTTCCCTCCATTTTTTGATGAAAATGCATTCAATACGTATCGAGAAAATCCTGGGTGGAAAGGTCGAATGGCCTAAATTGATGGACGCAGTTGCAAAGGATTTGGTGAAAAAACTCCTAGTCATTGATCGGACGAAGCGGATTGGGAACATGAAGGTATAGTACAGTTTCATGATTTACGGCTACGACATATACTGGAAATCTTTATTTTATGTGTTATACTAAGCGTTAAAAATTAATATTAGAATGGCATTGAAGACATCAAGCGTCACCGGTGGTTCAAAGATTATGATTGGAACGATGTCTACAGTCGCAGATTACAGGTATGCAAGTGTTAATATTATAAACACATGATGTGTTTCAAACCTTGAAGATAATTCTGCACTACCAAATCCGAGAATCAGAGTTATTCCTTATCCTAAGACAACATATTTTGTAACACAATAAATTATTTTATTTTCACAATTTAGCCACCCATTGTCCCGAGAGTAACATTTGATGGAGACACCAGCAATTTTGATGACTATCCTTGAGCAACAGTCTTGGAGAATGAAAAGTATATCTGCCAAGGAGATGAGCCTTTTTGCAGATTTTTAGCACTTGTGGCCTTTGTTTTGTACAACTCTAATCTGTTATACCAAATCACTTAAGCCTGCCCTGTACATATTTGTCTATTAGTTTATGTACATCACATTACCTGCCTGATAGTAACTTTATAATCGAATTCGCCACAATAATAAAGGAAGTATAATAAGCGCACATACATATTTCAGAGACTTTTAAGAGAGTTCGCTGAATTTGGAGATGTTTTTCTCTCTGTTAAGCCTTGGGATTCAAAATCTTGCATGTGTGTTTAATTCGGTACTGAATTGTTGTGGAATAGATTCGCGTCAAATCCTGCGGATATGAAGTTGTCGATTTTGAATTGATTTTTACCAACTGACAATTTTAATGAATTGTCAAACAATTAAGTTGGAAACCAAGGCGCGGTCGGCATTCTTACTAAAAAGTCTACCAAATCGTTGCTCTTGGAAATTTCCAACTGGAACTGAATTCCCTTCAAACACCAGAAGTCGCGATGTGGTTAGAACAATGCTTTTAGCTGTAAAGGTAAAAAGAAAGCACGACATGGAAATGTGAATAACTTCTGACCAGATAATAGTGTTAAATAGTGCAGTCACTTGTCGCACCACACGATATCCATTTTTTGATGACTTATATCCAGCCCAGTGAATTCACTCGCTGTGAAATTTAGGGAAATTTAGGACGTCTCCAGAGCCTAGTGTGAGAAACAAACTTTAACCATGCCTTATAAATATAACATGCAAAATAATAAAACATGAATATAATGTATGCCACAAGTTTATCTGTACCAACTCGCACTTCTGATAAATCAAACAATCCCTTTCGCGAATTTCCTCTGGGGTGTACCATGCTTGATTGGTTTACTACATTTTCTGAAAACAATAAGATGTACATAGCGATGCAACGAAACTCAAACTGTTTGCACACAGAGCATAGTTAATTCAAAAAATTAATTCACATGCGACGTGACAGCACGTCTACTAATCGCAACAAGCCGGGAGAGTAAATGCATTACAAATTTTACTGACGGGAGCGATTACTTTGAATTGCATCTTGCATCTACCTGAGACTTGAGACAACAGTTTA
>JAAXYW010002808.1:0-13763 GCA_036851895.1 Orthonychiurus folsomi | reverse complement strand
CAGAGATTAAAGATCATTCCCCTGTTTGTTTGTTTGCAAAATATCATTTTCTCAACTGACCAATATTCGGATAAAAATGCCATAAAGCCATGCGGTATCTGCCGATCCATAATTTAACTAGTCTAGTCATACTGCAAATATTTAAGCTGCTTCGAATGAGATCAGATTGCTCATTAGCTGAGCATTGTATTTACATCGAACTTGAATTCTTCCGAAGTTCATAACATTCATCACAAAATTACTGTGAAGCTAATAAGAAGCTTTCCACTCAAAACATGTTTTTCCGAACCAATTATTACAAAATTGCAGTTGATTTGTTTATTTGAAATGACAGTTTACTTCAAAGAATAGTAACTAGTTTGCTGCATACGCTATGCTGTGCTGATAACACATTATGTTTATAATCAAAATAAACATGTTGACAAATTTGATTAAGTAATAGGATGATTGACTAGCATGTTGTGCTCATGCGTATATGTATGTGTTGCATCTCGACGAAGTGTGGTTTCCTTTTGAAGTTTAGTGTTGGATAGGCAGGAATTTAACATACGCGACGCAATTCGGTCACCTTGTTGATGTAAAACTTCGTAGAATTCATTCAGGATTGGCAAAAGCAAAGATGAACCAAAGAAAGAAAGGTTAGGGAACTTCTCTCCCCGCCAGATTGTTCCATGAACCAAAAGAGGTTGAGTCGTACATACAGATTTTGCACAACGTGTCGGGCCAAATTTATTTGGAATGCAAATTTTACATTGCAAACTGCAGAGCGCGAGTGAGCGGGGAGTCATGTCTGTCGTCTGTGTATTTACTTTTTCCGTTCAAGTATTAGTCTACTACGCAGCAGTATGCTGATTATCACAATCTTTTTGCTCCCTTCCCTGCAATGTAGTATGGCACTTGCATTGCATTTGTAATTCAACTTGATTTGGCAATTTACTGGCACTAGCAGACAACCACCTAAAAGGATGTTAATGTAAACGGCCTCGTGACCTTTTCTATTCTTTGAAAGACACTAAAACAGCAAACTTAGCCCAGCCCAGCATACATCTCTGGAAATTCCATGCATGTATGTAAATGTGGATCGACGTACGTACCATTACCATCAACCCACACACATATAAATAAAATAAATAAGAGATTACACCGCCGTGGCCTGGTCGTGCCAAACTAAATATTTTGTTTATGCGTCCAACTAGACGGACCTGTTTAGTTTGTTACTCAGCGATTACTAACTTGCAAAAATACAAAGTTCTAGGCAATGTTGGCATAGGCGTGCTATGCCGTCTACAAGTACAGGAGGTCGATGTTCTTCAACAAAGTTAACAAAGATTTTCATTGTCGTGTTTCTTGTCCAGGATAATGACACCAAACTAAGGTTGGCTCCCAAACTAGATTTAACATATAAGAGTTAAAATTAATTTGGATAATTTTAGAATTCCCATTATTGTCAATTGTGTACTTCCCTGTCTGAAGTTTGCTTGCCAAAAAATGATCCGCATTACTTTTCACGTGAATCATGGAACTGAACTTGGAAATGACTAGACAGTCAGGCGCTTTTGCAGTCCAGAATGTTCTGCATTCTGGTTAATGTCTTGAAATTCTTGGACTTGGATTTCATCAGACGATTCTTGAACTATCTTAGAACCATCAACAACGTATAGGATATTTTGGCAAGAAACTAGCGTTTTACATAGCGGCGCGTGTCAAAAGCCATACAAGTGCAAAACTGCGTCTTATTTAAGATTTTAGTTGATTTTCAGCCTTGTATTATAGGATTTACCTAATTTAAATTTAAACAGTTCTGGAAGTTGATTTAGTCAATTCTTCATATATTGACCTCAGTCAATACTTAGATAGAATTGAATGGTACTATGAAATTAAGCACATCACACAACCAGTTTATCCCAGTTCTCAAATTAATCGACACAGAAGAATGAATTAAAACAGAAGAGGAAAACTTGTAGTGTCGACGCCGAATGGTTGCATCGCATGTTCCTTCAAATACGTCTTAATCTTCTCAAGGACTTCTAGCCGGCTCCTTGGTTCCAGGTTTTGCAAATGTAATCCGCGTCGTAGTTTTAGCACGTTACGTCCACACGCGCCGGAAAATTGATCCTAGAATTACACCAGTCCATTGCACATTGTCTGCTACTAAATATGATACACGCGCTGACCGCTTCCTTACTGGAATGACCCTTGACCACAGTAAACCGGTCGAGCGTGTGTTTTAGGATTCATAATGTAAGCAAGCATACAATTATCAAACATCGCCAGAATCAACGCATGTGCTAATCGGCTAATCCAGACCTGGCACAAAATCTACAAGTGGGCACTTCAGTAGTAATTAAAAATATGCAGTTTCAGCATTATTGTTGTCCTTGGCAGAGAAATAAGGAAAACAGGACTGGTCGATTGAGCCAGTCAGACATCAATAGAACTGCAAATTTGATGAGTATGAATTTAATGCGTTGTTGGAGCAGGATAACTGGAGGCTGTTGTTACTAACCATAAGTAAATTGAGCTTTGACCTCGTCTGCGTCTCCGCTCCGATGTTGTGATTCCATTACACAAGGAGCCAGGCCTGCAAAAGGCACTTGTGTCAAGATGAACATTTCTCATTTGCATTGCACTTGCTTTGGCACATGTTGTGTGATCACAACACGCTCGTGCACTGGACGATATCATAATTCATAATCATAGCACCACCAGCTGATGCGACGAGTTTAAAATTCAAAGCAAAAATTAGAAGGATTTCCTAATCCAAAATTAGTATGACCTATATTTTGCAAGCAACTCATTCTATGGACACATGTAATTAATTAAATTATACTTTAATCAAATTGATGGCGCATCTGCTGCGAAGTCATATACGTACGTGTATTTAGATTGGGGGTATGCGAGAAACCCCATTGCATTATATTATATTAAGGATGGTTTAATTAAAAATCAATATTGGATTAATGTTTTATAATATTTTGATTAGCAATTTGGATCAAACTAATTTAATGTTAGACTTATGGTTGGTATGTTATCACATTGAGTTAGAAACCAAAACGTTGCCCTCCAAAACTGGAAATTTACGGAGGGGGCATTTACTGGGAGCCGTGACCCTTGAGTTTACTAAACCCGATTGTTATTCTGCGGTACAAGGCGTGCACGGTTAATTGATTGAAGCTTAAGATGTTGCGAAATAGTCGCTGTGTGGCGAACATATGCACATTCCAGATACCAGACACACAGGACACGTTGACCTTCGCTTATACACGTGGGATTTTGCCATTTTTTGCTCCGTCCGACTCTGATGGTCTGAAAAGTTCTGATGAAATTTATATTTGGTAATGCTTGATTGAGTTGTTGCCATACATAACATCACATGGAGAACATAATTCTGCATTGCCTTTAAAGTAAAGCTCGTCATCAAATTGAATTCTGATGCAATTTTAGGTAACATCTTTCATGGAAGTTGAATTCTTTAATGTGAGATTGTAAAAAAAGGTCTGGAGATCGGAAGGGCTGAGAGTTCTGGAGAAATACTCCGTCTGTGTTTAAATGCGGAATAAGTTTGCATAAGTAGTCGTAGGTCATACCAATTAAATTATCGGCGGCATGAAAATATAATTGCTCAGCAATTTCCCTACTACTCCGCTACGCACGTCGTTACTACATATCCGGATTCTAGACCCAGTATCACACTTGGCATTTTGCACCTAGATTCTGGAACTTTAACCAATTTTGCTGAATTCAGCAAATCTCATGTAGACCTATGGACGCAAGATACCAGAAGTTTTCCACAGACGTAGAATCATCAGCTGAGGAGTGCGTTGTATTATTAAACATGTGCAAGATTGATGTAGCTGAATAAATAAATGCATGTACTTAGCATTGGCCCCACGAGGTTTTGGCTTGCGGATATTAGGCTTCATCGTGTAATCACATGTGACAACAGCCTAACCAAATGTAAGGTAATATTATGATTAGTCCGTGTACACTAAATTGTCATCAAATCGGGTGATCGTGGCGTGTT
Source organism: Orthonychiurus folsomi (assembly GCA_036851895.1). Classification (NCBI taxonomy): domain Eukaryota; kingdom Metazoa; phylum Arthropoda; class Collembola; order Poduromorpha; family Onychiuridae; genus Orthonychiurus; species Orthonychiurus folsomi. Next base: position 9,739 of record JAAXYW010002808.1, on the reverse strand, counting down.
AGTCACTTACACGGGGGATGATAAGTGGTTAATATTGACCAAAGCACATAAGCAGACATTTCTCGGCAGAAAACGCCAATAACTTGGAAATATTTAAGCTTTCTAAAGATACATTATTTTAAAATTTTCCCATGAAATATCGCGTGTGTTATGGTGTGTAATTAATCCATAATCTCTATTTAACCGGAAACGGTTTGAATTCAAGTGAGATAATCTTCTGATAAACCTATGTCTACTACGCAAAACCCTTCCAACTCCAGTAAGTCCTGAAATTGCCATTTTAGTAGGAAAATCGAATGGCGTGGAATTCTTCTTTTATCTGCGTCTGGTTTCTGGTTATATCTCTATTGATAACGGATTGAAGTAATAAATTTGAAAGGAGTTCCCCGGATTCCTGCCCTTCAACAACGCAAATTAGCAACAATTGCACGGATTAAATTTATTAAACAACACGTCCACCGCATGGTTGGTTGTGCGATTGATTTCTATGAATGCTCTGCCTAGTATTTTTTTGCATCCGACCAATAAACGTTGAAGTTATCATGATTAACTTTTTCAAACGATTATTTTTTACAATCCGAGGAACCCATCCATTTCCACCTGTACAAATACTCCAATTGCAATTCTCAACAAATAACTAACTATTGGGCAAGCAGGGAAAATTTTATGTTTTATGGATATGTATGTGTTAAACATGGCCTCGCCTTATTTACTTAAGTTGAACCCATTAAAGTCTCGGAAATTCTGCATCCTTCAATACAATTTACCTTTTCTCCCCACCAACTCACAGATGCTGATATCTAAATTAGTTTAACCTCGTGAAAGTTTTACGAAATTACATAATAATTATTTAGTCCTCGGTTCAATGAATTAACGCATTTTGCGTGTTTGCGTTTGCCGTAAGGAAGACATTGTAGGGCACATATATTCTCACCACTTGCAAGGAACTTGAATTTACCTCCTTTAAAGTTAGCAATGGAATTACCCAATCCAATGAGGTTGCAAAAAGTGAAGTCATTGTTCATTGGAATGTTTTATCATCAAATGCTACTTTTTGTAAGAATTCATGAACTTAACCCCGTACTTTAATTGCAGGTTTTATGAATCATATAACGCTTCACCGGGAAAAATATTCCACTCAGCATTGAAATTTTAAAAAAATTAAAATTATTCCGCAACCCAGTGGATTAAATTACAGATTAATTACTACCCTTATTACTACTCCTTCCTTCCTGTTCCCTCGACTTTGCCAAATGCATGTGTCCTTCGGGCAGCCTAATCTCGAGACACGTACTTTTTTCACGTAATGTAGGTTAGCCTTCAAATCCCATCTTTTCTTGTTCATTCATTACACGTTACGACGTCGAGGTCGATCTCATAAACTAAACAGATGAGGACCAGCAGCCTCAGCAAGGCAATGTAATGTAAATAACTCCGTCCACGTTTCACTTTATTACAAAACCAATTGTGGATGTCAGCATTACAAGTCGTAAGTACATTGCAAAATCTAATCGGAAGGAAGTAAAATAAATTGAAGGTGTTCTTCATTTAGTGCAAATCAACAACCCAACAATCAGGAAGTACACTCCAAGTACATAATCAAACGGGTTGAATTTTACACTTTTCAATGTACTCAATCGTCTCACAAAATATGCACATTATTTAACCAATTGAGGTCCTCAGGGTCATTTCCTTCCTGCCTTTCGATGCATTCATTTTTAATTTCCAAGGCAGTTTTTCTGCAAGTCTGGGGCATTAAGAGAAACAACTACTATATTTCCATATTTTTAAACTTAAAATTGGAGATTAGTTTTGTAGATTGTTATAATAGGACATTTTATGTTCTTTTCATTGTGTGCATTATGCCAGCAATTTAAATTCTCATTGCTTTTTCATTCATCTTTGGTGATCAGGCCGTGGCACACCGTGTGTGTATTTCATTCATATTTTGTGTTATCATCTTTCATTTCTCTACGCTCTACTCCATAAAATATATCCTTGCAGGTAAATGAAGATGACGAACTAGCAAAGTCCGTTCCGTAGTATTGCTGTGATATCAACTAAAATTCGGTTATTTTCCACAAACAAATTTTCGTGGTTTGGACAGGTGAACAAAGTCTAGTTCGACTCGTAATGGAAAACTGCTCACGTAGGATTTCATGGAGCCCATGCTCCATGTATATAATTTGACAGACTAATCAAAGTCCGAATGATCATTTGGAGTGTTTTGGTGCTAATTAATTGAATGAGTGCTAAATGAAAGCATATGATGTTTGCATGGGTCAAGTGCGTGTGCAAGGTGGCAAGTACATTTGACCGCGCCATGTCCGTAGAGATGAATCATTCTTGCATCAGCAATTGATGTAGAATTGCATAATTACACGTATACTTGAATACTGGATCGAACTGCTCAATTTGTACGTATTTTTGAATCATAATTTTCATTTTGGGAGAGGAGAAAAGCCCTTAATCCGATTTTATTGTTAGCTTGAAAAATGCGGATATTCCATTGTCAATTGTCTGAGCGGACTACCTGAAATATCACAACACAAAGTAATCCGTTCCTGTTCTGAAAGCCCAGGAAAGTCCTTTGACCCCAATTCGGTATACCTCACAATGATCTCTAAGTTATGTCGAAAAACGAGCTTCCTTCCAGAACACATTCACATGCAATAATCAACAAAATTCACAATTCCTATCAAAGTTAAGTAGCACGCGGTTTTGACGTGGAATCCTTGCCGTTGTCATTGTGGAGTCCTATGTGCGTGCTGCTCAATAATAATTGTATTATTTGTAAATTCGAGAAAAAGAACTTTTGCACATGAAATGACTTTGTGTTCATGTTTGCCTAAACATTTTAAAAAGCGGAAAGTTCTATATTTGATCAGGCGGGATTCATGTAAATTGTGGAAACCATGAAGCAAATATTTAACAATGCTCTTTTGCAAAAATGCCAGACAAAACTGGAGAGCTGCTTGTCCAGCCACTTAAGGGAAAGTTGATAGGATTAGTAAAGGAATTAAGGAATTAATGGAGTGCAAACCAGGTGTGAGGATTCCGAACCCGAGTTTATTGGCTTTTCCAGTAAACCATACATTACGTTTTACCCACCCATGTGTGTGTGTTTTTCTGTACTTTCAAGTATTCTGGCTTGTGTGGTATTACTGGATTAATTGATTGTACAACTTAGAATTGTAGTCCTGGCTTAGCCACAATTCAGTATTGGCCATGCCGTGCACTGGTAAATGAATATTCTTCAATGAGATATGAGTCAGGGTTTTTTGGAATGACTCAGTGGAATTTTTCAATAATTTGATGCGGCGTATGTGGTTGGAAGTTTTATTGTTGTTAGTTATCACAAAGGTTTGTGGCGTGGCATTGCAGAAGATGATATTCGAAATAGAAATTGTTAACCTAATAGATTAATTATTTTCCGTGTCGGAGTATTTTTATTTGTCCTCATCTTAAACTGTTGCATGCAGTCACGCAAACTTCAACTTTATCCCTTTCTGGGATATGGCTATCACAATAGTTACAATGGCCTGGAATATTCCTGGAAAAAGCATTTGAACAAATACAGGAAAAATTAGAATTGGTTTGACCTCTGCTCAAATCAGTACTTGTTTAATTTTGAACTTCCCGTCCTATCCATAAAAAAGTGCTCATCCTTCTTGCAACCTTCAGAAACACAAATCCAAATCCCCTGACTTCACCTTTTATTGTCCCACGCTAATAAATCGGGCAAAAGAACAAACCAGGAGTTCCGGGATCCAAACGTGCAGTGCAGTCGCAGCCTAGCCGCAATGATTGCATAATCAAATCCGCATTTAGGACTGCATCTAGCTTGAAACATGAATCAAACACTTTTCTTTGTGTCACACTTAAAAATAAAGTAAATACAAAAATAGATTCCGTGCCATACCGTACGCGTACGTACGGGTGTTTAAATAGTGAACAGGCAAGTGCGTATTGACAATGCTGAGGTGAAATGGATGTCATTGGCTGTGACGTACACTAATTTCCGCAATTTGTTATTTAGTTGTCCCTCAGAATAATTCCAGGAATTGAAATTGCAGGTTTTTTTTTATCAGCGCGTGTGTTCAAATTTACAAATGCTGCCCGGTGCGGTGCATTGTTTGGGATTCCTTCGAGATTTGCAAATTTAATTGAATCTGAATCGGACTAGTCGATGTAATACTTATCAAAGTATGCATATACGAATAATAATGATAGGAATTAACAATTTTGGATGTAGCAATATTTTGAATTTGCAAATTTCTGCCAACAGATGCATCGTTTGTATTCATACAATCAAGTGAGATATTATCATGTTCATCAAAAACGCATTTACACCCCGTGTCCGTGTTTATAGTTTGCAGTGCAAACTTTTTGCACAATAATTATTAAAAGATTATACAATGCAATGATTTCCTGGAACTGCGCATTTGTGTTTGAATGTCATTTCTGGAAACCGACGGTGAGTGTGCAAACCATATGGTACAGTTGGATTTATATTTATTTTCGGCAATAAAGAAATTAAAAAAATTAAGTATTTAGATTAGCATGACTAATTCTGGCATGTGTAAATAATAAATAATTCCCCCTCTCAGGTTGAAGTTTCATTTGACCTCTAGGAAGGAGTCTTGCTCTTGATAATCCGGAAAACCACCATAATAATACTTCAAAACGAAGCACTTGTTTAATTCAACTGTTTGACTTTCCCGTGCCCCGACCAATGGTCAAACTCGTGTGGGGCTTTTATAAATAGCAAACTGCCTCGTTTCTAGAGAACTTTTTTGATCCCACTGCTTCAAAATTAATCCATTGTCAAGCTTTAGACATTTGTATTGTATTATTTGGTAGTCCTATTTTCAAACCGAACATCAACGGTTGGTTGTATGCTACGGATTTAATATGAACAAACTATAAAATTTTCCAGCTGCCACGACCTGAGTGGTGGAGATTAACAATTCTATCCAATTTCATGATAATTTATTGCCGCCCTCCATGCATCCCACAATAAATTTAATTTTATCAACAGATTATGAATCATTAAGGATGGGAAGAGTCTGGTTCGAAGGTGAATTCCACAAATTCAAGTAGTAAGATTACACCCTCGTTCGTGTCGGGCTTAGAAATTCATTTCACATTTGGATTTTCCAGATAGATGTAGAAATTCTGCCACCTTGAGAGATGTAAATCTGTCATAAGAATTTCGTCTCAAATATCTAGGTTCAAAAACTACTGCTACTGCAGCCAGCCAATTAATTATACAAAAATGTGATTGATCCCAATTCATTCCGCATTCGTAGGTCACGGATTGAATGAAATTCTTGTACGCTACGGTTATCTTTTGTCGTGTCTTAAAAGAACACAAATTCCGCTGGGATAAATGGTAGCAGACCAGACAATTAATAAATGTATAGTCGATTTCCGGACGCCCCCGATCTGATCAAATGAATGACCTTGTGTCACGGTCATTCCGACTATGTGACGTGCATTAGTCGTGCTCATGGCCTCGTGTCTCGTCGTGGTCCCTTTAAGGGACGGATGGATTTTTCCAGACATCGCTCATCTGCTCCATTCAAACTGAACGTAATGCAATGCAATGCTATAATCTAAATGCATACGTACGTAAAATAGTCTGTCTGGCGTCGGGTCCCATTGTCGTTGTTTATTCCGTCGTCGCCGGAATCCCCGTCCAACTGTACCAGAACTGCGTTTTTCACCTTTTCCAGTCAGTTCATCATTAGCCGCGGTGAAGGTCAGTCGATCATCCTCGAAATTAAGTTTATAGTTTACTATTTTAATTATTTAGCATCGTGGAAATACTTTTTAGCGACATTAATAAGAACTGCAAAGCTCTACAAATCTTGCCTGCCCTGTATTAATTGTTTATTGGACTAAAATACACCGCACCGCACCGTCGTGCCGAGATCGTGCTCCGTGTTCCAGCAATTAATCCATCATCCATTCATAAGAGGTAATACAGCTAGCTAGCTAGAGGTTTTGGCGTTGTAGAATCCAGTGGCAGGCGTAGGCTTACTACTAACAACTTTTTTTCAAGTGTTTTTTTGCATACATATGTGTTCAGGGAGGATGATGTGGACTCGGACTACAACTACGACTATGCAAAGTGGAAGAGGCGGTTGGCAAGCGAACAACGACGTGGATGACTGTACCCCGCATGGGATGACGAGCACACCGCCCTCAGACAAGTATAAATGGGCAATGAGCACTCTGCAAATTATTCAGTCAATCCTCATCTCCCTAGCGAACACAATCATACAATTTTGCTCTTCAATCACTCCACTATCAACGTTCTACCGCCTTTGGCAACACATTTGTGCTCCTCCAGGCAAAATGACAGTTGAGATTCTTAATACAGAAGTAAAAGAGGAGAAGCGGGACAGTGATTTATGTGGAATGGGTTTACCGGTCCTTCGCCTAAATTCAGTCACAATGGAAGAATTTCTTCGGGATGGTCAAGATTCTGGAATTGGAGGAGGTGAACATGAACAAGACGGATGCAGCTCCGCCAGTGAATTCCATCCCAGCAGCAGTTGCTACAATTCCTCAGATGCTGAAACAGACTCCGGAATCCAAGTTTTCAATGATGAGGCAGAGGAATTCATCCCAATAAAGAATTCAAATAAGAATTTACCTCAGGAATTCCCCAGTCGACGAGACAGTGACACGAGTGATGATGGGATTTCAGATGAACAGAAAAGTGAGCTCGTCATACAGAAGTTGATCAGTCAAGTGGAAATGATGTTTTCGGATGAGCATTTGGCGAAGGATGGATTTCTTTTGAAACATGTTAGAAGGCGAAGTGATGGATTTGTTTCACTCAAACTGGTTGCCGGCTTGAGGAAAGTCAAACAGATTTCAAGGGATTTTCAAACCGTCTTGTCTGCTCTTCGCCTTTCCCTTCGACTTGATGTTAATTTGGATGGAACCAAAATCCGAAGAATGGAACCACTTACACCTTACCTCAAAGCACTGCCGATTTCAGGAGGAACGAAGGAAAAGGAGGCTGGGGCTCCAATCGTCAGCAATAAATCTCGCCCTTCTGCCGAATTCACTCAAGATGAATTGCTCAATCGGTAAGTTTTACATTTGACTTGAATAAAAAATTTGTAAATATTATTGCCTTTGCTAATCTACTAAGTTACCAACTTATCTAACTCATATTTTTCTATTTGTCATTTCCAGTGTAAATATGAAAAATTGCACCAGCAAACAAGGGAATGGACAACACAAGCGGATTCAAAGGAATAACAGTAATGCCAGCTCCGGAAGCAGCAACCCAGGCAGCCGTCATGGTAGCTTCTCCCATCATTATCAAAATCAAAATACTAGCCCCGCAGAATTATTCTACCGAAATGTCCCAGCCTTAACTGCCGAGGAACAAGTTCAAGTCAATCGTCGTCGTGGTGGATCCCTTCCCATCCCAATGGCGGGTCAAGGTCACAATGGAGTCGCCGTCGGTGGCCCATCGCCAAGCTATTATCAATATCAAAGGAATAGCATGTACCTTTCACCAAATTCATCCCCACCCAGTGGATCCGAATTTCAACGACCCAAATCCAACAGCTACTGTGAGGGGACCGGAAATAAGAATTCTCCATCCCAAAGCGGAGGAATGAGCGTTTGGCTTCAACGACGAATGGCATCCACCCGATCCTCAGAAGGAACCATCGTCCTCACCGGTGTCCTTCGTCAACCCCGTGGTCCAGATGGAACCAAGGGATTTGCTTCCGGATACAGGGATCTGATTGTTGAAGAAACGGAGTCCACTTCGGTTTCCGCTTAAATGTCTACATATTATTAATTATTCAAATCGTTTTTTGCTCACAGAGGTTTAAATCGTTCATCAACCTCTTCGTTTGTTCATTTCATGACCCAGTCCATTATTTAATTACTATATGTAAAACAAATTCGTTCACGTATAATAAGTCATCATTATTGTACCACTACGAGTGCTCTTTAGCCATTATGTTTTTTGTTCGTGTTGCTGTCGTTCTTTACTCAAATGAACGTTCTGAATGTGAGTGTGATTGTTTAGCTTTTAGCTAAAGGTATGTCCTTTGAATTGTACTACTTTACATATATTGACTTGACCTTTATAAGTATTTATCTTATTTTACTACTATTTAAATGTCCATTTAAATAATTTTAAGGTTCATTCAACTTCAACTTCCCATAAAACTTTTTTGTTTATGAATGTAAACGCAATTGTCGGCTTCAGAGAAAGCGTTTGGAAAAATGTTTTAACAAACATTGATGTAAGACTAATTTACTAGTTACATACATGCATTATTATATCGTATCCTTATAAACACAAACTGACAATTTTGTTTGCTTTAAAATAAAAGTTGAATTGATGAATATACATTTCCTGTCTTGCCTAATTAATTTCCACGAGTTAGCCATAAAGTTTTAATTTTATTTTCAAGATCTCCCCACATTGCATTATTGCATAACTGTTTTATGAGGGAAGGTCAAGAATCGCCCTTGGATTTGGGCATAATGTGTTAAGGATGCGCCTTTAATTTCCTATTATTATTTGTTTGCCTTGTGCCAATGGAGCTCGCACACTTGAGACGTTTCATGGACACCGCACCGCATTGCAGTTTAGAAAGGAAAAACATTAAATTGTATTGCGAATGTTACACGCATCGGCATGCGCGAATTAAATTGCATGAGGGAAGCTAGGTCAAGTTCTCTTTCACATCGCCGTTGTCGGCCGTCACGGTCATTTCCGTATTCAGTTCAACTATTTTATGTAATGCATTAGCAAAATATACACCTGTATTTATGTATGTAATGAAGTTACAACAAAAAGCAGTATGTTTCAATCAAAACTTCTTTCTTCCGGTACGAACGGAACAACAAGACATTTTGGCATTTGAAGGTCCTATCATACCATATTGCATTTTGTAACATTGAAACAATTCCATTCAAAAGTTGCACTTTGCAGAAAGAAATCAATCGTCGCATTTAATTGCAATAAAATAAAACATGATGAAATCTAGGACGAAGGTTTTCCGATTTCTTCTGTCACCAAATCTTGTGACTGCTCTACTTACCCGCGTGTAAATGTAATATACGTCGTTTTCCCATTCAATGGAAAAGGAATTTGGAATCGCATCGCAGTTTGAATTTGCATACTTTGAAACGTCTCGTGATTTGCAAATAAGTATTATGTCAGCCCATGCACTTCGGATGGAAGAACTGGAATTAGTGTGACGTCGTTATTGTTTCCTCTGACTCAACAGAATTCTGAATGCTGGGATTTTGCGGTGAGGAGGGCGCGGAGGATGAGATCTACGTACACCAACACACGGCAAAAAACACTTGAATGAATTCATGAATGCGAAATGTCGTCAATGTCGGCCGTGCCTGCTGCAGTGAAGGCATATACTTCGTATTATTCGCAAATTCGCACGTAGTGCTTACTGCATGGATGCGTCACCCAAGCCGAACTAGAAATACTGAGAATTGTAATGCTTACGGATGCATTTGCTGCTGCGGGATGATGATAATAGGCTTACAGTGACAAATAATTAATTAATTAATTGGTTAATGTCAATTCAACCCTTGTTTAGTTGTAGCTGCGGCTAGGCCGTTGTTAAAAGATTATTGTCAAGTATTTACGAACTACGTACAGGAGAAGCTCATTATTACAATTACTAAATTGATGCTCAATGTCGAGGCTGTCTGTGGTCATTCAGAG
>JAAXYW010002807.1:0-13766 GCA_036851895.1 Orthonychiurus folsomi | reverse complement strand
CATTTTAGCCCGTCCGCTCTGAAATTAATTTAGTCCCTTCAAATTTAAGTGCAATGACTAATGCACTAATGTGCAGCCATTAGGTTGGAAGCAGCATGGCCAATCTAGCCCGTCCGCTCTGAAACTATTCTTGCCCGTTCATTTTAGCCCGTCCGCTCTGAAACTATTCTAGCCCGCTAATTTTAGCCCCTGCGCTCTAAAACTATTCTAGCCCGTTCATTTTATCCCGTTCGCTGAAATTAATTTAGTCTCTTCAAATTTAAGTTCAATGACTAATGCAATAATGTGCAGCCATTAAGTAGGAAGCAGCATGGCCAATCTAGCCCGTCCGCACTGAAACTATTCTAGCCCGTTCAAATCTATTCCGTTCTCTAAAATTAACAGAACACGCTCCTTGCTTGACTGCACGTACTCTTCGTACTTTTCCACAAATGTGCAAGGGCAGCCATTTTGAAATTTTCAATTTTTTGGCCCAAATCTTCCCAAATTTGCCCAAATTAACGGAGTACAGCTTGGTTGGTGGAGCTGGAGAACATCCCCATGTCAAGGGATTGCATTACAGCCTGCGTGAATCCCACAATCAGCGCACATCTTGCCCCCGTTTTGGATGGACTGAATAAGCCGTCTGAGGTCTTCGACTTCGATCTCTAGGGATCTAAGCCGTAGTCCAATATTTTTCGACATTTCGAAGTTTAATTTTTGAATGTCATTCTGGCATTGCCAGAAATGTTTATTATCTGAGTGGGCAATATCCATATTGACTGGAGGTTATAGTGTATGTGTATCTTGTGCGATCATTCCGAACCTATTTATACTAAAAATCTAAAGCGGTTTACAGTAAATGCAATGACCTGTATGCATCTGAGTAAATAACTTGTTCGTGAATCCCAGAAATGCAATTTGATTTTCGAAGTATACATGAGATAAGAATCTCCGCGCACATATCAACTGGATTAGAGTCTAGACTTGCACATTTTTACATAATAAATTCGCAAATTAAAATGCATGTTAAACACGGGAGCGGTAGGACTGAGAAGCGTGTGAACAACCACTTTGGTTTTCGTTTACGTGAGCATCCTGAACTTGACCTCCCTTGTGCTAGTGTGTGATAATTTGCTTGCTGCATTTCGCTGCACATTTCATGCATATGGTGACAGAATGACTGTAATAAATAGATCCGTTAACAATGATTTGGGGTTTTGTATTTTATTTGGCCAATATCTACATTTATAGCTTACCTATTTAAGAACAATTTCAGTCACCCTACAATTACAATTCTTGTAAAATTATATCTGGATCATACATATCCAGACCAGCAAATGCAAATGCATCATTTAACATAGGATCTAGTGGGAACTCAAGTAAATCCTCAGGAACAGCTGGAGGAAGTTCGGGCTCATTCGGTTTCATAAACCAATTCTCATCAAATGGGAATTCGTAACTGGAGATTGGTCTGCTTTCCGTAACTATGTTGTATTTATCTATCATGTAGTCCCAGGCTAAAGGGTGTAGGTACGAAGAAGAACAATTAATCAGCTCTGCATTTGTTGCCAGATTGTAACGGGTGACACGTTGTAAAATGGCTGGGCGCTTTGTATTTATTTCACGGGTAGGAAGAGAATCCCATAATTCACCGTTGAATGAAATTAGCATGGGTGTCCTTTGTATGTTGACGCTTGATTTACCTTTGATGTCTTGAACGACATCAGCACCCTCCAACATCAATAGCATTTTATCGGCAACGTTTGAGTAAATTCGCATTTCATTAAAAATGCCTACGCGTGCCGTAACTATGGCTGAATACGTGAATCTAGCCTCTCGTGGGTCCGGTTGGTCACACCTGAATGCATAGATTAGGGAATCTGCAATTGAATTGAGCAGCAGTGATTTTCCACAATTAGGCTCCCCGTACAACCACAGAGCATTCTTTTTTGGAGTTCTTCTGTCAATTATATCCACTAAATCTGTGATAAATTGAGGTATGCTAATTGAATTGAAATCAAGTATTTGGTGTATCCACCCGACTGATTCCTTAATGCCAAGCACACCTGGGCGTCTAATTAAGTAGGATTCCCAATTAATTAACTGCATACAAGCTTTCCAAGGAGTAAATTTAAATGATAAATGGTCAGCGTACATAGCTGCGTCTAATTGATATTGGAAAACATGAGTGGTGTTGGCAGTTTGAATAAATATTTTTTTCAAAATTTGTACCAACTGACAATATTGATTGTATTAGTTCCAGTGTTGTCTCGGGCCCGAATTTTTCGACCAAGTTCCGTATGGATGCTGTCCTCGGAATTTTTTTCGGCTTGCTATTGTCGGTGTGTTCGCCCACTTCGTCTTCCAGAGGTCGTTTCGATGTGCCGCTATTTGCGTCACTATTGTCTCCGTTGGAAACACCTGGCACTTGGTCTCGAATACTTTTGTCCCCCATTCTTCTCCAGGTTTCGGCGGGTTCTTCAAAGTGATCACCAATTCCAACGAGCCCAGTACTGGGGAGATTTCCCTCTTTTTCGTACAATATTCTGAAATGATTGTTCAAATTAATAAATGCGAAATGGAATATTTATAAAAATCAACTTACGTCCGTCCTTCCCCGCTATATAGATACTCTCTGAGACCAGAGGGGCAGAAGACATCCCGGTACTTTCCAATATATCCAAATTCAAGGACCCATTCATCGATTGTTGCAGTGATTTGTGATTCTCGGTAGTGATGCCAGAGGATGTGGATGTGCTCGTTCCGTTGTGAGCAGTCATCCCACCCATGAAAAGCGATGACAATAGGCTCGGATCTTGAAGATTCCCCGAATTTAGCAATTTGTTGAGCAAGTTTGCTACATCGAGATTCAAATTCTGGGATACGGTAGTGTGTGAGGAGTTCGCGGCTATCTGCGGAAAGTCTGGGCCGTTGATCTTGGTTGCTGTAGGCTCCGATGAAATGGACCCAACGGCTGTAAGGAGGGGAAGCGCGGCGGGTGAAAATGGCAGAAATACCATATATATCGGCCTACCATCCCATCTTTAATGTAGGATTACCGGTAGATAGTTAGATCTAGACTTAGTATATGTCTGGGGACCCCAGTGTCATAAAAATCGGTCTCAAATCAAACCCAATCGGGCATGCCGTGACATTGCCTAGTAGGTACTATTCAATTTGACCAAGTAAAATAATTTATTACTAACATAGCACTTGAAATTTATGCATTTTTCATGGCGGCACTGGGAGTTCCTCGTACATGGTTCACCTTCACCGAGATATTGCTGAAAAGATAAATACTGATAAAATTGACGTATTTAGAATCAACCGAAACCAAAGGTATAAAAAATATTACCTGGGCGCTGGCGACTCGTGCGCCGTTATTGTTCAGCTTACTCCTCGTTTCAGAATTTGATAAAATGAGTAGATTGCCTGAAAAAAAGTGTTCGCAACAGAATATACTGTAGATACATAGATTATAAATATTTTTTTTATTCTGGTCATATTTATTAGTAATACACTGGTGTCAACACGCGGACCAAGCCAGGTGTAAAAATAGCAAGTGTTAAAAATAGGGAACGCAATTGTTATTGCTTTTTGCAGTATATATGAATTTAAGATAATCTTTATCGACTAATTCTATTGTTCTTTAACCTTTTGAGATTTGAAGAATATACAATTATCCATAATCCATATACAACCCGAATCCTCTCGCCTGAGCTATGCTTCACTATAGCTTTCGCTCAGTCTTGGGCCCATTATAATACTCGTTGCGTTTGATGCCCTTTTAATGTGGTGCTGCTGCTATTTACAAAAGCTAAATTTTACAGCATTGAGCTGTGAAAACTATGCTTGATTAGCTGATTGGAAATATGAAGAGTCAACGTAAGTGTTCAGTGAACATCGCGCATGCAGGAGTATTAAATAACACGTATCACGTTTTAATACATTTGCGTTTACATGCGTTAAAATGTAATAACGTTGTTTCCGATTTAAGTAACGACATATGGAGGAAACCTCAAGAAAGAGTACTCTCAGCTATCTGTTTTCAATACTTATTAGTGATTTGCTAACTATGCCGGAACACTGTAGTACAATTTTATTTGCTAATGATGACACACTTTTAATATCCTGTAAGCCGGAAGATTACTGCGATAATAGCATGGTTAGGTTAGGTCCGATATTAATTTAATAGTCAACTAGTTAAGTCTTAATTCCCTGCAGTTATACGATGACAAAATTGAATGTATGGTAATTGGTTCCCATGCAAATGTGAAACGGATAGGAAGTATCCAGATTAAAATAAACAAAACATTCTCGCATTCAAAGAAAATATAAGAATTATTGGTATTTATATTGACAACACACTATCATGTAAATTTCACGTGCAGAATATGGTCAAGGCAATGTTCGCGAAACTTGCACCCTTGCACACCATCAGGCCATATTTATCTGACAAAAACCTAATAATATTGATCAAATCACTCGTATTCCCAATTATGAACTACTTCTCAATTGTATGGGGCATGGCCAATTCAGAGATACTTAAACCAGTCGAAAAATGTTTGAAAAATGCTGCGGGACTAGCATGTAAGTAACACAAATATGACTCTATCACAAGTCATCTAAATGAACTTATGTGGCTTGGACCTAAGCAATTGTTTATTAAATCTATGTTATGTACTATGTATAAGATTACCAACAACGTGAATGCTCCAATAGAAATTAAGGACCTATGTGTACCGAAGAATGCCTACATGATCACAATACCCGCAGTGCGTATCAAATCCACGTAAACCGAAATTTGACTCCTCGGGAAACAAGTGTATCTCATCTTTCGGTGCAAAACTCTGGAATAATTGTGAGTTGGATAAGACAACGTCTTTCAACAAGATTTAATAAAGTTCTGCAAAATATGTGTTGGATAATTGCGCTTGACTGTGATTATTGAATGTAAATCTGTTTTTACTGGCAAACGTGCAACCTGAACGCAATTTAATGACCCAACAATGGGAAATTGTGGAAATGATAAATAAATAAATATATCCAAAACTGGGAGAAACATATCTCTTCTTCCACCGTCTCCCCCGTCATAATTCCAACATCCTGGGCAATACCGGACCACAACAAACTCTCTACTGACAACGAAGACCAATTTGCTGGAAGAAACATCATGGTGCGGAAGGATCTATTAGCCTTCTTTTAAAAAGCTAAGTCTCACAAATACTAGTATATGTAGAAGAAGTCTACTACATCTCTTTATTTCGGCGCCATCCGCTCCTTACTAGCCACAGTTCTCCATCTCCATCCCGCGCCGATTAGTGTTAATTAGTGTTAGTGTTAATTAGTGTCATAATAGCCGGCTATTTTAACACTAACACCCTTTTGCGCAGGATGGCTTCAACATTGACATTCACAGAGTAGCAAGGCACGCAAGGCGCAAACTGTTCACATTGCGGCAAACTATACAAAGGACAACAAGGAATAAACATTCACATATCGAAAGCTCACCCAGTGGTTCATCGAAATACCAGCCAGCACCGCAACATCATTAATATCCACAAGCTGTACCCGACAGTCTTATGGCCGGTTGCACCGACGACAGTTAAATTCGGGCTAATCTCCGGTTAACTAAACCGAGATTAAAGTTAACCCAAAATTTTAATCTCCGGTTAACTTTTTTCGTTGTACCAACTTAACCGGAGATTCACAAACCCAGGTTTAACTAGACCCGGGTTAAGGGCAATCCGCGCGCCAAATTTAAAAATAAGTTCGCAATTCGTAAATCGTGTACACATTTTTTGGTCAAATCAGAATGTCAACTCAAGGAACAAGTTCAAAGCCCAAAGTAAGGTCTCCCAATTTCACCCCAAATGAGAAACAAGTGCTTTTGGACCTTGTGAAGAAGTACAAGGAGATTATTGAAAACAACAAGACTGATGGTGTGACTTCTGCAGCCAAAGCTGAAACTTGGAACCAAATTGAGAAGCAATTTAACTGCTCAGTTGGAGTTAACAAAAGAACATTATCAAGCCTACAAACATTTTATGGAAATCTTAAGAAAACGTCAAAGAAAAACTTGTCCAGACAAAAACTTAAAATAACAAGAACTGGAGGGGGAACGCAGCCACCACCTGACCTCACACACGACGATGACCAAATTCTTGCAATAATAGGTCCCGGAATTACCCCTTTGAAAAATAAATTTGACTCTGACGCAGCGTATAATGGCGAAATAATTCAAGGTTAATACAATTTATTGCCTGTAATCATAGACGATATGAACGATATTCTCCTAATTGGGATTTTTCTAGAAATTACAGACGGTAGTGAATTCGAAAACTTGTCGTTGGCTGTGGTACCATATCCTTTGAGTGTAAGTCCAACCAGCACAATGAGTAATCGCGTATTAGTGAAGTATATTTGTATTTTAGGGAATCGAGTTAAGAGTAGCCGGCAATGGCTTGAAACGACCCGGGTCGTCAAATGGTATCTAATTCTAAGCTAAATAATACGTATTATTATGCTTTGCGCGGAAAGTTAACATTTGATTATTTATCAGGCGCAGGCAGCGGAAATACACCAGAAACATCAAAATCATGGAAAACATGTTGGGCCCAACGTCGACGGCCAAGTGTAATTAACAAGAAAAAGGAAACCAGTGGAGCCTCAAAAGAAATCCTTGATATGGCATTGTCAAAAAAAAGTATTACGACCGACTTTTGAATATTGCCAATGAGGAAAAAGAAAGAAATACCAAGATTAACAACGCAAAGCTAGCAATGTTTATACAAAAACAAAAATGTTTGAAGCAAAAACACAGTACTACCTTTCCATGCCCAGGACTTGATTTATATTTGTATTATAAGAATTGTTGTTTATTTAAAGTAAACTTCTTACCACCACCCTACTATTACCATTACAATTACTGATAATTTGTGTTTGAGAGCAGGTGTAGACTAAATTAAAAATGCGTTTCAATAATACCGGATTGAATTCCAGTGGCTCCGTTTCTTTGATTTGATACAGGCGGCGGCTCTGTATCAACATCTTCGAAATCAACATCAATACCGCAGTTTCTTTTTTCATCCATATACGAAACGAGGGTTTTGTCTTCAGGTGGCTCCTCATCGCCAACAATGCGCGCTATGTTATGTAAAACAACAATAGCAACCAGTATTTCGGGAACTCTGTCTATGTGAACTCGTAGTCCATATTTGAACGCTGGAAATCTTCGTTTTACTACACCATTAGTCCTTTCAATGCAATTTCTCGCTTGAACGTTTGCCACATTATAATTATTTTGCTTTTCTGTTGATACGGGCTCTGCTACAGGTGTAAGTAAATACTTCCTGCAGGAATATCCGCTGTCCCCAATTAGGTGTCCATTTGGAATTAGTCCGTTCTCAAATCTAGCTCTAATCGCCGAAAAATCAAAAATTGTTGAGTCATGGGATGATCCAGGCCAGCGGACAACTACATCAGTGATGTAGAGATCGGAATTGCATATTAGTTGCACATTGATTGAAAAATATCCCTTCCAATTTCTAAATACTTCAGCGTCATCTCCTTTAGGTGCAAATATAGGTACGTGTGTGCAATCTAGAGCCCCGATGACTCCAGGCTTTCCTGAATTCAAATAAAACGATTGCATTCTGTGCTGTCTCTCGTCTGCAGAATCCGGGAATTTGACATATTGCTTAGAAAGTCCGGCAACTAAAGGAGTAACTTTTTGAATTATTCGGCAGCACGTCGATTTATCCACCCCAAACTGGTCGCCCACCACTAGTTGAAACGTCCCGGTTGCAAAAAATCGCAATGTTATTAGGAGCTGGTTCATGGGTGTAATTTTAGGTACATGGAGCATACATACTTCTAGAAAAGTATACATGCATTCTTACCTCCTGCAATATACGAAGCACTGTACATTTGTTCAGTCGGAATCTCTCCTTGAATTTGCCCTCGTCGAACTCATCAAAAGGGTGTCTTCGTTCTCAAATATGGCGAGTCTTCTTTGAGTCCTGCCAATTTCGGCATCCCAAAACTCCTCGTCGTCAGTGCTGTCTGGTAGGTTGCGCTTCAT
Source organism: Orthonychiurus folsomi (assembly GCA_036851895.1). Taxonomy (NCBI): domain Eukaryota; kingdom Metazoa; phylum Arthropoda; class Collembola; order Poduromorpha; family Onychiuridae; genus Orthonychiurus; species Orthonychiurus folsomi. Next base: position 5,701 of record JAAXYW010002807.1, on the reverse strand, counting down.
AATTACGATCACTGCACTACTGTCTGCCGTGTAGATGTAGATAAAATCACAAACCAATATGCTGTAATTTAAGGCTTATATTTTTGTGCAAATGATTCTGCAATTCAATTTCCCACCCCCAAACTCAATGGTTACCATGGCCCAGCTCGGACTTAATCTCCGGTTAAGGAGTTAACTGGCCAAATTCGGGCAGTTAGCTAAACCGAGTTTAACTCGGGAGTTAAACCCCGGTTAAAGTTGGTGCAACGCATTTTGTGCTAAACTCTGGTTAACTTTTAAATTTAACCAGAGATTAACGTTAACTGTCGTTGGTGCAACCGGCCATTAAAGCCCTGTATGACGAATCTGGTCAAGAGCACATTAAATCCATCCACGCCCGGCGAATAAAGAACAGAATTAGCGACCTGGAAAACGGATTCAACGAACTCCGAGCAAATGGATGGAGTCCCATAAAATTTGAAGAGATGTATACTGCCCTCATAAACTTTCTAACGGATACTGATGGAATACTTCCCCGGCAACCAATACTTCTCCGGGAATACAACCGGCTACCAGAATCTACAGGGCCAGAAAAAAAACCTTCACCGACAACGACAGAAATTACTCACAAAACAAAAAACTGCAAAGAGCATCAAAGCGGGATAGAGCCAGCAGAAATTAGCAATACCAGTACGACGCCATGCAATAAAACTACCACGGAAAGAGAGAATGTGTTACTAACATCATGAATCGGTAAATAACGAACAGTGTAATCGTCCCAATTGAAGAATTGCATTCATCATTCCAAGAAAGATGGAGCTCACCCAACAACAAAATAAGAAATAATTATGGCATCAAACCAACGGAACCCGAACAAAACAGGATTGGCGTCGAATTTTGCGTAGAAGTCCCTGCAACAATCGTCCAAAATACGATTAAAGCCATAAACAATGATACACCACCCGGAGTAGACAACATCACCATCCAGTCCAGGGCTGGCCAGGACTCAATTCTAGGGCCAATTTTATTCTCCTTATTCTATAATGACGTGGGCTCTGTGTTCAAAGACTTTAATATCAGCTATCTGTTGTATGCGGACGACTTAACCTTTTATTTACATGGCACTAATCCAAACCTTATTATGCATTAGCTTGAGATATGCTTTGCTAGACTTAACAGCTGGTGTAGTGAAATGGATCTACCTATCAGCTTCGACAAAACTAAATTTCTCCTGTTTCAGAAACCGAATGAAAAGAGAGTATAGGATCTGGTAATTAAACACGGAGAAACTCTGATAGAACAAGTGTACTCATATAAATATCTGGGCATACACTTTGACACAAATTTAAATTTTCAGGCACACTTTAACACAATCCAGAACAGGGTTGGGTCTGCAGTAGGAGCAATCCTCAAAATTAGGAGACTGATTAACCTGAAATTGTTTAAATGTTTGCTTAATTCCTTTGTATTTTCAATTATTGACTATAGATTTAAAATTTGGGGGGCAGCCAGAAAATCAAAATTGCCCAAATTGCAAAAGAAAGTAAATCAGCTACTGGGTTCATTTTTCTACCCTAAGTTAAGCAAACTATATACAAAGGGGTTTTGGGCTGCGCAATACTCACAAAGAAGGATTAACCAGACGAGTAATAATGATGAGCTGGTGGTATTAAGCAGGCAGAAACACAAAGTAGACTACAACCTCCTGCACGAAAAATGCAACGTGCTTTTTATACAGGAAAAGTATGACTATTTGTGTTTATACCATGCTTTCCATGTATTAAAGTATGGATCTTCGTTTTAGATCTGCAAAGGTTGTTCAAGCTAAGTGACACTTTACAGAGGTCACTTATAGTGCCACCTAGCACTAGATTAGTTTTTGAGGACCGCGCTTGTAATTATCAGGCTGCTCAACTGTGGAACCAGCTTCCACCACACATACGAGATTTAAAAGAGAGCATAGACCAATTTAAAAGAATACTCAATCGATTCCTGCTGGAACGACGTGAGGGTTGTTTTATTTTGGAATAGAAAAGATGTAAAGGTTGTCGTTGTCATTATTGAGTATACTGAGTATCTACAGAGTGGCCAGTATGTATTTACCCCTATCTGGGGCTGGAACCACAAGTCGTACAGACATGGTTGATACGTTGTTGGAAAGCTTAGCTCAATGCGGGTGTCTGATAAAAATTTCAGACGATTCCGACTGCGCGGTTGCGCGTGGCGTTTAAATGAAAATAAAAAATGAAAAAATATCAACTTCCCCCTTTTTGATGATGTGCCCTTTCGCGCGAAGGAAAAAAAACTCAACTCAAGGTTGAATTCTGTGTTGGTTGACTTTCCGCTTGATCTCATTTCCCAAAATTGTCCTTTCAAGAGTTCGGTGAATTTTTCGTTTTTCCCAAAAATTTTAAAATGGCAAATCTCATCGGTGACACTGAAAGTGGTCGTGAACTGGACAGAATTCGTGCTCTGGCTTCTAAAGAAGTGCGTGATGCCGGAGCAGATTTTGTCACCACAAACTGGGTTGCCCAAAGGCTGCACAGGTCAGTTAGCTGGGTCAAAATGACTTGGCGCAAAACATACGAGCAATGCAAATTACTACCGAAACCTGGGAGACCTGAAGGAATGAGTCGAGGAACTGAAGAAGTTATTTTGAATTCTTCTAGTAAACGAAGGAAAAGTTGTGCAAATGTGGCGAAAGAAGTGGAAGTTAAAAGGGGCCGAACCATTTCAAAAGAAACAGTGAGACAATTTCGACTAAGGCAGGGTGAACGAGCTTGGCATATCATCCGAAAACCAATTAAAACCCAAAGGAATGCTGATTACAGGCTATGGTTCTGCAATTTTCTGAAGGACTGGGATGAGAATGACTTCCTTCATTTGGTTTGTTCTGATGAATTCTTTGTTTATGTTCGAAGACGGCCGAATCATCAAAATGACCAAATTTGGGGATTGTCAGTTGATGAAATTGAGGACCAGAACAGAATTGTTGAAATTGGAGCAAAACCTGAGTGCATTGGTGTGTTCATTTGTTTTAGTGCGAAAACTTTAGAATTTATTGTGAAACCCAATGGTCAAAGCTGGGATGGGGTTTATTTCCGTGACACAATATTGACACAATCAGTTATTCCCTTTATCAAAGACCCAACCAAAGTTCTGGATCCAAACGAAATCACTTTTCTCCATGACCGCGCGCCCTGCATGAAGGCATTAGCCACACAAGCTCTTCTTCGACAAAATAATGTCGACTTCTTTGGAAACACTGAATGGCCTAGAAATTCACCAGATCTTAATGCATGCGAGCATCTCGGAGCAATAATGAAGGACATAGTGGAGGAACGGATGATTGAAAAATTTCCAAATAATCAGTTCAAGAAGGATGAGCTAATGCTGGAACTTGACGTTTTGGAAGAAATGAAAAACGAGACGGTGTTGTTTGAATCACTCTTAAGATCATATGTATCCAAAAAGGTTAAAGGCTGTTCGTGGCGAAAATGGAGGCAACACAGAATATTAAAATTTAACTGGTTATTATAATTGTTAGATTATTAAAACTCGTAAAATTTAGAATTTTCCGTTTTTATTTTTCATTTAAGCGCTGCGCGCAATCGCGTTGTCGTAATCGTCTAAAATCGGAGATCGGCATTGAGCTAAGCTTTCCAACAACGTATCAACCATGTCTGTACGACTTGTGGTACCAGCCCCAGATAGGGGGTAAATACATACTGGCCACCCTGTACTATTAATTTTTAGTTTATGACAGTACAGATTTATATATACATTGTTGCCTTCGGATAAAATTTATATATTAGCTATAAATGACTGTTGTACTTTACTGTAACATGTATGTTAGTGTCTCTATAATACAAGTGTAAAACAATTCATAATTGGTAAATATTGGCTTACAAAATTAGATTTAAGATTGGTTGTTTGCTGCATGTTGCCATTGTTAGTCCATCTATTTGTGCCTTGTGCATCTGAACGTGGTGGTATAACACAAAAATGAATCATCAAATCAAAATCAACATCAAAACCGAACAATCAAAAACCTGGAGTGTACCAGCATCATACGAGCACTAATTGCAGTCATGCTGGAAAGGAATTGCATCCCAGAAGCATTTAAGGAAACAAAAACAACACTTACAGCAAAAACGGGGAATCTTGGTCCAAGTCCAAGTAACTGGAGACCCATTTCTGTGTGCTCCATAATCCGTAGAATAATTGAGCAGGTGCTGGAAACAATAATGAAGAACTACACTGCTACTTCCGAACTGCAAAGAGGATTAACCAACCTGCCTGGAAAATGTCCACGTATCCTCGCAGCGTGCCACAAACATGCAAAGACTAAAAAAATGGACATATCCCTTGACATGATCGGATACGAACACCTAGAGCAAGACCTTAGACAATCGGCTCTCCTGTCCAAAAAAAACAACCGTTCTAAACCTACAAAGGGAAAAATACACAAGGCTTCCCGTTAAGAGTAATAAAAGTGAAAAAATACACTTCAGAAGGGGAGTCCTCCAAGGAGCACCGCGTTTCAACACATTATTCAACCTTGTCATTGACTATGTATTACGGGAGCTACCGGAAGAAGGAATTGCAAAAGAATTGGGATTCCGCCTGGTACATCACCTTATGCCTTTATCATCGAAAGGGTTCGTGAATGACACAACAATTATTGCCAAGAACTCGCAATCTGCAATTTCACTAAAGGACATGGCAAGAAATCTATTCCGAGAATGTGGGCTAGGCATTAACCCCATCAAATCCATGGCAGTTAACCTAGTCAAAGGAAAGTATGGGATATTTGACGTGACTGTCGACGAGGATACAACCATTCCCTCCTATCAAGTAGATGAAAAAACCAATTACCTCGGTGTGACCATCAAAGACGAACTGCACTTTGACGAAGCAAAAGATATCAACCCCCTGACCTCTCACCATCAAAAGTTGACCGCCACAGCCCTCCCCAAGCCAGAGCCAAAACTACAAATACTCAATCAGTCATTGTGGCCAAAGAAAAATAAACTGTTCTCTTCGGAGCTGTCGGCTACACATACAGCGCTAGTCAGTACCCCTGACCTAGGCATGGATGAATTAAAGTCGATTATGCTTGCATCCAGAAGCTGACGGCGAGCATCCAGAAGCAGACGGAGAGCGTGTGGAATGTCGTTGATGGTATTGACTTGAAATTTGACCGACTGGAGGTGAGTGTGGAAGCCCTGGAAAGCGGGCTAACCCAAACGCAGCAGGGATTGCAAACCCTAAAACAAGAGCTGGAAAACCTGAAAAGAGCTCCGTCAGCAAGTGAAAATGCAACTGACATGCAGAAATGCGATAGAACTGCACAAAACTCAGATCGCTTACAGTGGCGCAACAACCTGGTTGCAAGAGGGATGCCAGAGCTCTGCGAAAAGAAACGAACGCGCCGAACACCGATTTGCATGCTCATTCAGCGGCGCTGCACTCGGAACTCGGTGTCTCAGAATGCAAGCCAATTTTAGGTACCAGAGTGGGAGCCTCAAGAAATAGTGCTGAACGCCCGGTGAGGCTGGTCTGTGATTGCAAAAAGATAGTGTCTTGTGCAAGCGCAATGAGTAGCGTAACTCTGCACTGCTCCCAAATGTGTACGTTGATGCTAACCTTACGTACGAAGCCAGGAAAGCTCAGTATGAGCTGCTATGACTGCCAAAGCCTACCTCAAGCCAGAGCAATT
>JAAXYW010002806.1:0-13770 GCA_036851895.1 Orthonychiurus folsomi | reverse complement strand
TACGAGTTTTATTCACAGTTTTACATAAATACATTTAAGTGTACATGTACTGATTGGGTGTCTTAATTTTAAACTTAACCTATTGATGGAATTCCACACCATCACCACTTAGCGTACAGCCACAGCCCGTGCTAAATTCCGACATTCCCTCATTCTTACCACAAATATTTCAAAAATCAGTTTCAATCGTCCTTCTTCCTCTTTGATGGACCTAAACACGCATTCTTGTCTATTTACTTTAATTGTAGCTAAGTAATGTACGTATTTTTGTGTTTGCATCCTAATTATTATTGCTCAACTCATTCTTCCATTGATCGTTTTTTTCCCTTGCTTTGAGCTGAATCTGGGTATTACCCCTTCATTCAATCCATTTTTCTACTTTAAAATTGTGATATGTTGCCATTCTTTAATTTGTGGATTCTTATCCAATCATTTGAACTGTTTATTTTTTAAGTTCCTATGAGATCTAAGGAAGATTTTGAGATAACATCTAAAACAATACTGCAATGACTGACTGGCAGTGAATATTAAAATTGCACAAAACAAAACGTCTAGCGATTTTATTTGGAAATTCCGATATTAGGAAACTAGGTACGTACGTATTTCTATATTTATTCATAAAAACAAAATAATTCATGTTAGATGAATTTATTTAAGATGGAAATCCAAAGTTTATATTAACTAATGGAAGTTGATTTAAAAATATAATAATCCCTTTGGAAATCACGGGAAATTAAACTTGTTTCACTTGAATTGAATTCAAATCATTTGTGATAAGAATCAAACCACGCACGATATTTGTCAAAAGGTGTACACAAAAATAATACATGATGTGACTAGAATTGGCGAAAGGTGAGATCCAAGTGCATTTGATGAGCAAGCTTTCACATCAATTTCCACACTCACAATCAAACTAACTCCACGTCATTTGATGTGAAGAAGAACAATTAATTCTTCTGATATGCAAATCTAAACTCAAATTTTCCTTTTGCAATGCAATCCAATCCAACAATTGACTTTGCACACAATCACACCTTGGTATTGCTGAATTACATTTCCAAAATACTTGGCTCTCTTAATTACATAATATGATACTTATGTATGTATGTATGTTAAGATAGACCTAACTTGTACGTTATTTCAATTAAATAATACACTAGAAAAGTAGTATTGCAATGTGTGGATTTTGAAGTACGTACTTTTAGGTAATTCAGGCGCACTCTACGCATGCGTAACCCACTAAAAATGCTATACTCACACGCTCCTTGCATTTTAAGATCCATGATTTGTTTTGCATGTATTAAATGTGTCGTAGGCTTAGTAGACAATTCAGGTGTGCTAATTTGTGAATTCGCAATAAGATCAAGCTCGGATAAGGAAACCTTGGTCAAGCACATGGTAAATATGTAGATATTGGATTTGTATCTTACTAAACTAAATGTAAGTAAAGTAGCTTACAAAACCCACCACGCACGCATTTAAAATTTAAACAACTGGATTTTACGCAAACGTTGAACTGTCAAATTTGAATCCACGAAATACGTACGTACAATGAGCTGTGCAGGTAAATTTAATTATGAAAGCTCTTGCAATGCTCCTCCGCTCCTACCTTAGCTAATGTAATAAACTCTAATTATAAAACGGATCACATTATTTTTTTTATGAGACAAGCGTGCATGGATACTGCCAAAGAATTGGTCCTCGGACAACTTCATTCCTTCAAAAATTTAGCAACCATGCTCAAAATCTGTACTGGGCTGACTACAACAGATTACAGGGAAACGGATTGTGCAAAATAATCCACATTAAAATCAATGCTATTGTATGATTGTTGTTTCTTTGCTATTCTAAAATTAAAAATTATTTGAACCACTTTCACCTATTTTTTAAATGACCCTAAACTACTGACTGAGTGGGTGTTATGCTGCAAGAGGAAGTTGGCTTATTATGATTCAATCATATAGCAAATGCTGATAAACCTTGACCCTGACAAAGTTACAAAGGATTTGGAGCACGGAGTTGGCGAATAGAGCTAACAACAAGTGGAGTGATACAATAGAGTAGACGAGGATTGATGGTCAATGTTGAGCGGCAAATTTCATGCGCTTTTGTTTTTGTCTTTGATTACAAAACCAGACGCGCACGACATTTTTCTTGAGATCAAGTTTCTCTGCAATGGCAGCAATTTTCTCACCGGAAGGTCGTGGTTGGACTGCAAAATAAGCTTCCAGGGAGCGTTTTTCGGGGGCGGCAATGGATGTTCGTTTTCGTTTCTTTTCACCTGCTGGGAGAACATTGGGGGCATCAGGGTCACGGCGCTTGCTCCTCGCTTGAGCTTCTGCCTCTTCCAGCCATGCTTGAAGGATCGGTTTTAAAGCTATCATATTGTTGTGACTTAGGGTCAGGGACTCAAACCTATTTGTAATACAAAATAAATTCATGTACATTTTGGTATACAATATCCCATTCACCGGTTAACTTTTTTTAAATAGCCATATTCCACATAGCCACGGTTCATATTAATCGCTAATAGCATCTTCCTCCCTTTCTCTGTTATTTCAATTGGATATTAGGACGGACGGACGGAAATAGAACGGGACATCGGAAATTAAACAAATAGAGGAACCGGTCAGTCCCAGCCATTTCCATCCATTTATTTAGTGATGGCTATCACGACGAGGAATGGATGGGTAGTTTTGTAAACATTGAGAGTGGGATTGAATGATCCTTACCTACAAATGGTACTTTGTGAGAGAGCACCAACACCGGGTAGTTTGAGATTGGCAAGGGCTTTGCCGACATCAGCCTGCGTGACTCCTAATTTGATACGACGTTGTTTGAATCTCTCAGCAAAAGCTTCCAATTCTCTGGGGTCAGTGTCCGTGTCATGCATGCCGACGGCGGGGTGTGGATGGCCTGAGTGTGGATGCCCATGGGGGTGTGGGAGAGAGGGGTGATTGGCGGCTGCCGCCATCATCGAATTCATAGCCGCTGAATGTGTGTACATTGAGGAGGGATGGAGTTGGGCATGGGAATGGGCATGGGACACGGCCGTGGATTCCCCTGTCATAGGACCCAAACTCGTCATCATTGTCGTTGAGGAGATTGAGTCCAACATGTCCATGTCCATTCCAGGGTGACCCATCTACATTATTGGTCAGGTCAATTATCAACTTTGAATCCAAATCCGAGGATTCTGTTTGCTTTGATCTTTCCTGCCATGCATCTTGTACTAAAGTAATTTTAATTTCATGGTTAACTGACCTGATGAGGCCTGGGGTTATGGCCAGGATGAGGATGACCCATCCCTGGATGGTACATCATATCATGTTTGAGTTGAGGGAGACCGGTTACAGGTGGTGAAGCTCCAGGATGTTTACTAATGTCTACGAGAGCTTCAGCTCGACTCAGAAGTCCATCATTCAATCCACTGAATAAATCACCCTGTTGAAACAAACACAAATGTTTTAGACCCCCTGTCCCATCCAAACATTTACAAATACAGTCGTCGAATTTTAAGAATGAAGCCCGGAAGGGTAACTTGGTACTCAAGTGCAACTCATTCAAGTACTACACACGAATACTTGAGACCCAATGCAATACGGTAGGTCCCATTCATTCCCGCGGTCTTTTTTTTTAAATGCAATATCCGACCCACCGACAGACAGACTGTTATCTTCGGATCAAATGTGTGTGTGTGTGTGCACGTCATCAAACCCTAATATCCTTTAAATTCAAAGGCTATGTTACGTACGTACGTATGTATGTAAGTACGGCTTCACATTGTTTGCTCTCATTAGATCCACAAATACTTCCCCCATTGTTCAAATTATCCGGGAGGAATTGGTTTCTTCCAATTCGTGCCCCGTTTTGTGTATAAAAGAAACCCTGGAGGTCCTTAACCTCTTCAATCGAAAATAGACGAGTACATTCGGTTGGTTCCTTTTCCCAAGAGATTGGCGGGTGCGTGTGAGAGTGTAGAAATGGGGATGAGTTTTTTTTAGGAACACGTGACGTGAGTGTAATGTAATATAAAATTGTAACTATGGATGTAATACTGTAAGACCAACATTATTAAATTTTGAAATAATGATTTGATTTACGCTTTTAATGTGGGTTGGGTGTATGATGTAGATGTGGTGTACTAGTTATATACTTCCACTACTGAGTCCATTCCTCAGTGATTTTGGCACGGCGTTTACCCTTTCTTGGAAATGATCTATTATTCACGCCCCTCATTCAAGTTGAGTTAACGATGAGTGAATCAGATGTGAAAGGAAAACAAGGACTTAAGGTGTCATTCTCACAACCCGATTCTGAATCCACCACTTCGCATAAACATGTGCCCATCATGTGTCGCTGAGTAAGTAATCGGGGGATTCGGTGCTAATCGGATTTGAAAACTTAATTACCTGGATTTACTCCTTTTCTCCTTCACTCAATCCTTTCCCCCTTTTCCCCCAACCCTTGCTTTTATCCCATTCAAAAACTCATCATCCATAAAAGTTTTTTTTTGAAAAGTTACCAAAGTTCTATTTCCCTCCGCATTTTACTGCATTTCCTTTGATGTAAAATTTTATTAAAATCCTTAGTTGCAGTATCGTACGGTACTACTTCAACCAATCAGAATCCATGAAAAAGCTTAATTGTCAAATTTAATTTTTTCCAAACATTGGAAGGTTTTTAAAGAATGTGAAAAAAAAATTTGTATTATAATAGACAGAGTTCTTTTGAATAAAATGTCAACTTATCCTCAACCCACAAGGAACTTAAACTGCAGCGTAATTCCACTGCTAAACACACCCAACACACGCATTCCTTGTCATTGGACGGTGCGGTGCGGTGTAGTAGATCCAGTCATGCGATGAAAATGCCTAGTTTCGGACAGAGACGAAGACAACTTTGACTTCGCGGTTGAAAAACTCTCATCGATTTGACAGAGTATGGAGACATTTTTCCCATACTTTTCCCCTTCCCCAAAGTTCCAAGGAAAGGAAATGGTTTCGTTTCGTCTCAAGAAGGGAAGGCAGACCAGACCTTGGGTTAAAAGCATATTGTGTGGGTTACATACATGTTGGAAGGTAAACCGCCTTTGTGTTGTGGATGGATTATTCCTCCTTTCTTGTGTCGATAAGAGCACTTCCGAGAACCCCAACTCCACTCACTCCACCCGTCTCTATTTTTCTAAACAAGAAAAATGTTGACGACGGAGAAAGTTGGGATGGGAAATACACACAGTTTGTGGTGAGCTTTCTAATTTTTTTTTTTGTGTGTCCCCCTTCCTTCCCATTTTGTACGGTGCGTATCCTATCCATGAACATTTTCAACTTACGGATACCCCCAAAAATACTGGTGTATCCTTCACTACACATTTTGAACATCCATCCCAAGCATCGCCTACGGACTACGGATTTGTAACAATGTCACAATGTGTAAAATAATTTGGAAGTGACCACTCACCACATTTGGACATGGACACGAAAGGGCTTTGGTATTTTTAAATTGAAAAGAATGGCAGGCGATTGAGGGGCACGCAAAGTGAAAGCGTGGAGACAAAAGTCGTTAAGTTCATGGACCTGGGTTGGACATATGGTGAGAACTTTTCTCAAGACACCCTACCGATTTGATGGACAATTACTTTTTTTCCTTGTGCCAAGAGAATTGAAGAGGGACGGATGGACGACGGCACGCGAAACTAACTCCCCGCAAAAGGAAAGGGACCGACCCTGGTCGCCGTGACAAATGAAGTCCTTCACAAGTCCACTCTTTCTTTTTTTTTTCTCTCCTCGTCTCCTATTGTCGTCGACAGGTTTTCCCCCTCGTCGGTGGGAGTTTTCAATGGAATGTTTGCCACCAGAACCAACTATCCCGGCCCCTCCTCGTCTAATCAGTCACTTAGCATCCATCTTCAGTTGTCAAATTAGAACCATGTCAAATTCAAATTGGAGATCGAGTCAATAAATGGGGAAAGCATGTCTTTTCTCCGGCCCTCGTCGTCTCCAATTCAACGGGTGACGACAGCGACGACAAGACTAAAATATCCAATCCACTTCCTAACATTTCCAATATTATTGCATGTAGTCCCATTTATTTTATACTTATGTACCCCGAAATAATAGCAGAAGTTTTTTTTAAAAAAGAAAGTGATGTAGAACTAAGAACTTTTTTGAAATGCCCCCCGGCATTCCTAAATTCCATTAGCTAAACAGATTTACGGTTTATACAGGGGTATAAATCAAAAGAGAGAGAAGAGATCCGTCTTTGAATTGCATTTGATCATAATCCAAACAACCCGAAAACCGACGGACACTCAAACACAGGAAAACCTTGTTTGACTTGGAACCAGTCAGAGCCAAGGGATTAATAATTGATAGACCCTAGAGTTAATATTCAAAGGTTGGTTGCGGATTTGGTTGAAAGTGAAAGTCCTCTGAACTTCTATCTGAATACAAGACTTTCTCTTTCTTAGGACTCTTACTACATACCTATACCTACCATTCCCTTATTGTGGTACCTTATGTATTCCTACATATTTTGTACTTCAAAAAGTCCAAGTCCACTCATCCATAATCTCAATTCAATTTTGATATCAAAATAGGATTTTGAGTTGAAGCTTGGCTTAAAATTGAGCTGACCGTGTCATCACCAATAATTCCTACCCCTTGAAATGGATCCTGGATATAAAAAAAAAAGGAGGGGAAAGGTTAAGGCTGGTTGAGAAGGTAGAATGATTTCATTTCATTGGATTAGTTCCAAAGCCCCAAAAGCCCTGGACTCCTCTTCCCCCGTCTTTCTTTCCCCCCAAAAGTCACTCACTTGACTCCCTCAATTTAATTTTAGGATTTCTTCTCTCCTCCTTCTCACCCAAACCATTCACATCCACATCTACACACACACACACACACGCATGGTCTGCTTCTGGCCCGGCCTTTCCAAAAAAAAGAGGAAGAAAGTCAGGCACTTTCCCTGCCTGCGATCCTGACTCCTTGCTTTCCCAGTCCTATCCTGCCTTCCTCTACTTCTAATCTTGTCGAGTGGATCGGGATCCGATATTATGGATCGATGAGGAGAAGGAGTGGATGATGCTCCAAGCCACCACAAAATGTGTCCGTCCCCCTTCCTCACCTTACATCATCCAAAGTACTTTTTACACTTTCTTTAACCACACCAAACCAAAATATGATCCTTTCCTTTCTTTCCCCTTATAGTACTACAAAGTTTTGGCATACATACAGGAAATACATGTGTAAAAATATTTGGAATTAAACATTTTTTGGGCGGCTTTCTTGTCTTGTCGGGGTTTCTTTTACAGGCGGGGATGTGATGGGAGTGTATGTGGGTTTTATTGAATTATGGGATACAAACGCGGTGGTGGTGGAAGAGGAAATATTAGTTTTTTAGCTGCCTCATAATTCCATTTCCTCTCCAGAACACCTGAGCTTCAGCTCATCGACCGACGGTGGGCAAGGGACTTTTTTTTCTTCCATTCTTTCATCATTATGTCAATGAATTGAGGACTGACTGACTACTCATTCACTCCAATGCAATTGTGGGTGGATTGTGTGCGACTGGAGACACTCACCTCATCCATTCACGCACAATCCCATATGTTCTCACATCCATTTCATTAGTGGAACGCATTATTAAAATAACCCTTCATTTCATCCTTTCCATGTGCTGTGTACCTGTGTTACATTGGGCCATGGATGAAGTCAGTATTTTACGGAGTTGTTTATGGGGACAGAGCATGAAGTGAGAAGGTGTGGCGCACCATGAGTCACACGGTCGTATTAATTATGTCCCGAGTGAGCCTTATAACATAATGTGACAAATCTCTGCCTTTGGATTCAATATTCAAAGTTGTTGTTCTTTATCTTTCACATTCCTGTCAAAATTTTTTTTTACATAGCTACCCCCTTCCTCCACTGATAAGATTTCCGCCAGACAACCAGACAGACAGACAAAATCTTGAAACTTTAAGTCCAATTCCAAGATGCAGGTGGATATTTATTTTAATTTGAAAGCTGTCAGGTACACGTACGTACGTATATCTTCAATTTAATAACAGTAGGGATAATAGTCGTACATGTTTAGATTTCCAAAATGATAGTCATCCCATGCTCAGTTTGAAGAAATCAATGCTAAAGTCGTGTTGCATTAGCCGATGTTGGAAACTGATACGTTCGAAATGTCCCAGCTGACATCGTCTGGGTGACTGGAGAGGGGAAATTTTACAATTGCCCCCTAATTTGAAGAAGTACTTCCCAAAGGACTCAGGTGCTAATTAATACTTGCAGTTGCAATAGATGCCTTTAGTACAGCACGGGCTGAGGACTCGGGGAGGCCCTTAATTAAAGTCCGACGCCAGGAGCGTTGTTATTGGAGGTAGGTGGGCAGTATTTATTTGCAAGTGCAATTAAATGGTCCATTTTAACATTGTCACCGGTGGGAAAGTGAGGGACTGGGGGGATCTTTGGACATTGAAGTATAGGTGTGTGGATGTGTGTGTCCCATGTATTGATTGGTGGGACTGATATGAAACCCATTGATTTGGGTTTGAGAGGGAATGGATAATTATGGTTTTTGGACTCGGCTATTATGTCGGGTCATTAGAGGGGCTCTTGATAATAGACTTTTACACTTGTCACTCCATGGATGGAACTCAAGTTTCAGTAGGGGGAAAGCAAAGGCTGGCCCTGTTCCCATAATTTGTTTCCTTCCTCCATGGCATCAGTCAGAGCTGTCCTCTTCCTTCATCCCATGTCTTTCCTGTATTTAATACTCCACTTCTAATCCCCTCTTTCCTCAACCCTCTAATATGACATAAACCCACTTCCCAATATCCACTGGTTTTAATTTAGCTCAATGAGCCGTGCAAATAACTACTCAGCTCCATAAGGTAAAAATCACATGGACATTTGGATTTGAAGCCTAACTTTTCTCTCACTTCTTTTATGGCCAGCAATTTATTTAAAATTGCAAGTTGCAAAAAACTTAATGCAAATTAGAACAATATGAAATGCGGAACGAACGTGATTTCATTCCCGTACGTGAGGTGCGGTGAAAACCAAATCTCATTACCCTGATAAGTTTAAGCCCATCCAAAATAATTCTAACGCTGGCTTTGAGAGTATCCCACTCCAACCTCCCCCATTCTAAAAAGATTATCTCCCAAAACTTTGAAAAGAATTGAGTCGGAAATCCCAAACCTTTTTATTCTTCCGTCGAAAATCCAAATGGGCACAAATCGGATTACAAGGATATGGAAGAAAGACCGGCCCAGCCATATAGGCTATATCCATACTTGATTTCTGTATTTCCTTCCACCCATTTGCATTAGATTTATTGCTATTACCGACACTGGCAGTCAGTCCTTTATAAATTGCTCGTGCAGAAAGCAATTCCTTTGGTTTATCTATTGAAGGAAAGGACCCCCCTCACGGGACAAATGTCACCTGAGCCAACTTTTAATTAACGGCATGTAATACGGGGATATTGCGTGTGCGAATTTAAAAATGAATCTTTGAATTATTAATAGGGAAGGGATTGATGGGCACTGTGTGAGTGAGCCAGCTATAAATATTCTTTTAATTCCTTTTTATTCCTTCTTTTTCCGCAATGTCCGAGTGTGTCGTTGTCGTTCCCCTTGTCCATGCATGCATGTCCCATAGTTCCACTACTACTACTACACCGAAGAACCATAAGTTTTAAAATAATGACTTTGGCCATCAATATACACTCCAAAGCAAGTAAGTATAAATCAGTCAGTCAGTCGTTGGACCTTATGAGGAAGTAGGAGGATACAAGTTGCTTGGAGGTCTTATACAATCTCCTCCATGAATAAGTTACAACATCCAAACAGCAGTCCTCGTCATTCCTCAGGAGTGGAAGGGGACAGAAGTGAAAAAGACTTTTTGTCATGCGAGCGACGACGACGACGAAGGCTCTTGTCCCATGTCCTACTTTCCACGTTTTTAACGAGTCCGAATGTGTGGGCCCGTAAATCTAAAATAAAAAACCAAATGCCGTGCCGTAGCATACGCAGATAGGATAGTCACCCGTAATCAAATTGAATGGAGCCTGTCCCGCTCATTTGAGTCACATGCATTAGAAATGTGGCAAGGATTTTTTTATGCTCCAGCGTGGGTGGGGATTTAATGAAGAGTAATTCTGGATTATGATTTCCATAAATGGATGTGGGGGAAAGGTAATTGCCTTCCCGTACCGTACTGTACGTACTAAACCCAATAATAGCCATTTGGGATCCAATGTTCTTTTTTTGTTTAAGGGGTTTCCTACCACGACGACCACGGCCAGCCTTCCTCGTCAAATATCTACATTTATATTTGAATATTTCTATCCTAAAACACGAAAAGAAATATACTTTTTTTCTTCAGTCTTAAAAAACACACATTTCCATATACTACCACGGCGATTGCGGGGAAAGACGGTTGGCTTTTCGACGAAGTTGTTCTTGAGCTCTCCGTTCCGTCCCCCTTATTTTTAGGTTTTTCTCAAAGGGCAAATAAGTAAAGCCGTCCTCCTCGCTCCTTGAGCGGAAGGAGGCGGAGGGAAAGATAAAATTGAGTGGAGTAAAATGATGGTGTGTTAACAAATGGAGAGCTCCTCGTAGTTTTAGGTCCCGGCATTCGTCATCCTTGGTTGGTTGGAATTGCGAGAAATGTTTGCGTCGTTTGAATGGGTTCTGTTTTTTTCTTTCCTTCCTTCGTCATTCGTACAGTATTTCCCTTGGCTGGAGTTGTACCCCCACACGTGTGTGTGTGTATGTGTATGTGTGTGTGTGTGTGTGTGGAAGGGAGTAAATGGAAAAGGAAGAGAGAGAGAAGGAAAAAAGGAGGCAAGGATGAGTCAATAAAGTAACAGTGCACATGGTAAATGGTTTGCTGAACTGCGAAATTGACTTTATGCTAAATTATTCACAACAACTTAGACTGACTGACGACTACCTAGATTTATGGAAAACCCAAGTCACGAACTCTTCTCAAAATCCGAGAAGGAACGGGTAGAGAGAGTCCTGCGATTTCATCACATGCCATCCATACGAGGAAAGGCGGGTGAAGGAGGAAAAGCCCACCTTTCTCCGCCTGGGCATCCTTTTCCCCTTTTCCTAAGGTCAGTCAGCCAGGCAATGGCAATACCTCCACCTCACCCTTCTAGTCTTTTTTTTTTACCTATGTAACTCCTATACCAAAATGTCTTCTCTTCTCCCCCCAACACAGTCCCATGCAACCAAAACTTTTCCTCAACGACATTTTATTATAGGTCTAACGACTTGTAAGGTTCCCGCTTTTTGGGACTGATAAGGGAATTGCTTGATACAACTTGGATAGGACATTACTCAATAGTCTACCAAATACTCAAATAGTCGTAGATGACATTTCAGATATACATACAACTTTTTATCCAATGTATGTTCAAACTCGAAAAGGAAAATAAGGAATTAAAGAATATTTAAAATATTTTGAATGCTTATTTTCCTGTCTAATAACTTCAACTGTGAAAAACTTAAAAAAGGCGGCGGCATTTTTTGAGAATTATGAAGGCTACCCACGATTTGGTCCTTAACATCGGTCACCCCACCACAATACAAGAGAAATACTTCAACTGTGAAAAACTTAAAAAAGGCGGCGGCATTTTTTAAGAATTATGAAGGCTACCCACGATTTGGTCCTTAACATCGGTCACCCCACCACAATACAAGAGAAAAGAGACTCAGCGGGAATTTTGAAAGGGGGATTTGAAGTCTGGGTGTAGTTTGTGGTCGTGCTTGGGTTAAGTGATTGGCCCTTGTGTGTCAGTTTGATGAAAACAGTATTGTGGTGATTAGGAATGGATGTATGCATGGGAGTCGTTGGAGGATCAAAAGCAAAAGCCGTGCACTGTGCTGTGGTATGGTGTGGTACGTAGATAGTGTTAGGAAGGATGAAGGAATTCGGGTGACCAAAAAGGACGAAGGGAGATGATGGGGATGAGGGAATCGGGTCGGGTTGGATAGGATACTAGAAGACGTTGTGGCCAAGGGGTTTTGGGTTGGAGCCGTTGGAATGGCGTGAAAATTTGGTTGAGAAAGATCGGCGACGGACCATGCATAGTTAAAGATTTTGGTGTATATTTAATGAGAGTGTCAACTCTAACTCACTCTCTTCCCTATCTCTCCTCCCTGTACCTCCTCAAGGTGTTTAGGGTCAAATGTTAAACCATAAGCTGATTCTCAGACACCCGCCGAATCTTCCTTTTCCTCTTCAAGATCAAATTCAGAGCTCAGCGTATCCCCCAGCTCAAAGTGTATTTTGATGTTTTGTGGTACACTTCTCAAGGCTTCTTTACTAACCTTCAATCTTTCAAATATTATATCCCGTCTACTAATTCAATCTCCTCTTCACCTGTCCCTGTTTTCTAGATCTAAGAACCTTTGACCATACCCTCAAGTTAATATGATTATTGAATATTTGTCAAATAATATTCATAAAGTTGAATATTTATACAGTCAAAGCTCTATATTACGGACTTTTTGGGACCCAACCAATTCGTCCGTATTAGAGAGAAGTCTGTATGATAGAATGGACAAATATTATCAGTTACAAATCAAATTGTATTTATTGTTCAGTATCCATAGTTATTGTTTCTTAAAAAAGAAAGTTATTTTTATTTGTTTGGTACAAATATTCACTTGTTGAGTTTGTAACCAACATTTAACGGTTGTGTATGCTGCGTGCACTTCCTCTGGACAGTTTTCTGTTCTCACAGCAAAAGAAGCCATTGAGTGGAATATTCTTAGCACAGCACAGCTTTGTCCATTTCAAAAGCTGATTCTCCAATTCCAATCCAAACAATTAAATCCACCTCAAATCTCATAATATTTTATGTCTACTAATTATTTGAATCCCAAGTCCCATTCTCCCCTTACCCCAAACCCAATTCTCTGTACCGCCGCGCGCCGTCGCCGCCGGCCACCCCATTTATAATTAATCAAATTTGAGATATTAAGGAATTGGATTACTCCGAACTTGATTATTATGATTCGTAACTTTGAAATTTGGATTATTGACTTGACGTCCAAACTGATTGGATCCAGTTGGATTATGTGTCCTCGGAGTCGCCTTCCCTTGAAGGGGGGAAGTACATTAATGGGAAATAGACGGACGGGGTTTTCCCGTTTGCGACACCTCATGAATTATTCACACCCATTTTGAAATTTCACTTGGGCACTCCCGCTCTTTACCCCATAGTCACTCCAAAGATACAAAATACGTAACGTATGTACGTTGCGTACGGATGGATGGATGGATGGAAAATCTTCATCCACTCGAATTGTGTTTCACAACTAAAGGAGACTGCTTTTCAGGAGACCGATTAAGTGCTATCATATGCCTACCTTCCCATGTCCTTCTCTCTTCTCTTCAATCCACCCTTTAGGAAATAATGTGGTGCTCTCCCACCATCCTAATTAGTTTTCCATCTTCATTCAAGGAATTCCACTGCCCTTTGACTTTATATGCAAACCCAACGTAAACTGAAATTAATTTCAAAATTAGTCAATCCAAAAATGAAAAAAAAACCCTCAGGAATAATAAATCAAAACATGATATGAAAACGCGGGAAATATAAATACAGTCAAAGCTCCATAAGAAGTACCTCTATAATACGGATTATTCCCTAAGTCGGACGGTTTTGGAAGGAACGGAATTACTTCCATGCCAATAACGTTAAAAGTTGCTCTCTAATAAGGAACTCTATAAGAAGGAACAT
>JAAXYW010002805.1:0-13776 GCA_036851895.1 Orthonychiurus folsomi | reverse complement strand
ATAAATTGTAATATTATAACCTGGTTCATTGTGTTGAGTATTGCTTGTTGTGTTACTGAGCTCACAATGTAATTACCCAGCAATGGGATATTGTGGAACGATGAATAAATAAATAAATAACGATTGTCCCCATCGGTAGTGGTATACCAAGAATCATGAACATCCACACGGAATACATCTCCGCAATGTTATCCGCCATGTTGTACGTTATCAGTTTTTTCAAATTGTCAAAATAACAATGCTACTAAAATTGTCATCCATCAGGATCAAATCAGCTGTTTCCTTGCATACTTCCGTACCCGTTATTCCCATTGCAATTCCAATGTCTGCTTTTTTGAGGGCAGGAGTGTCGTTCACACCTAAAAGCAGAAGTGTAAGAGGAACACGTAACGCATGTTATTTGAAGGTATAAATTTTGCCAGCACTTTTGCTAAAATCCATTAATTACCATCTCCTGTGGCAGCTACGACGCATCCCAAACTCTGGAATGCTTCGACAATTACGTACTTCTGTTTGGGCGTGGTCCGAGCAAATACAATTTCAGTGTGATTGATAAGAACGTTTCGCAATTGCTCAGGGGTGAGAAGCTTGAGTTCGGAGCCGGATACAACTGCCGCTTTGATTGTGTTTGGGTCAATATCACTCACGGCACAACCAATCCTTTCCGCCCTTTCTTCGATTGTTTCGTTATCTTTGGTAGGAGTAATTACAAATTAGTAGCACAGGAGTACATTGGTGTTTTGTTTTAAAAGGTGCTTAAACCTAATTTAGTAGACGTTCGAAATAAAACATTTGCTCATTGCATGTTAATGGATTAAGGCTTATATACCTTCTAATAAAATCCCCACAGCTCTAGCAATCGCAGTGGCGGTCACCGGGTGGTCCCAAGTCACCATGACAACCTTGATACCTGCTGAGCGGCATTTAGACACCGCGTCGGGGACAGCTGCTCTGGGTGGGTCAATCATAGAAATTAAACCCACAAACCGAAAGCCGACCTCCAGGAAGTCCGCCTGATCAGGATCAAACGGATGATCGATTGGAAATTGATCCAATGGAAGGCGGCAGTCTGGATAAATATCATGTCAGTGTGTGCATGCGCGCAAATCCTTACTCCATTAATTGTACGCACCTAACACACGTTCTCCGAGCCCCAGGTAAGCCGCGTTGAAAGTATCCCGCCAATAAATTGTGGCATCATACTCCATGTCTCGCACAAGAATTTTAGAGCACATGCTCATGATTTTTTCGGGAGCGCCCTAATAAATTATATTGTCGGCTTGGATTTTACCAAAAAAATGGTATCCTTCATGCTCAACGATCATTTCACTTACCTTCATCACTACGAGGTACCTGGGATCAGGGGTTCCTCGCATATCGTGTACTGAAACCTGGAATTTGTTGTTTGAGTTGAATGGGATTTCACAAACTTTTGGATATCTGCTCCGATACCCAGATATGTTTCCCAGCTGCTGTTCCATGAACTTTAATATGGCGGTTTCGGAGGCATCCCCTTCAACAATTCTACAGATAAATTTATTCATACGAGTAAATAAGCATATCTAAATGTTTATACCCTTCCGTATTAACCAATCAAAACTTAAGTTTATTTTACCTCTTAAGGACTGGTGTGGATTCCTGCCCTATTTTAAAAACAGCTCTGGAGCATAAAGCTGCCGTTCTCGCCAGTGCCTCAAACCCCGCATCCTTGGCATCAAATTGTTTCCCGGTACAAAACTCACTCGTGTATCCGCCTCCGCAATTTC
This sequence comes from Orthonychiurus folsomi, assembly GCA_036851895.1. Lineage (NCBI taxonomy): Eukaryota > Metazoa > Arthropoda > Collembola > Poduromorpha > Onychiuridae > Orthonychiurus > Orthonychiurus folsomi. The sequence goes on along the minus strand of JAAXYW010002805.1, from coordinate 12,010 downwards.
ATTATTAAAGTACATATGTGCCACACTCATTGTATTCCGGGTCAATGTTCCCGTCTTATCCGAGCAAATCACGGATGTGGAGCCCAATGCCTCCACAGCGTGCAAATTCTTCACTAAACAATTATTCCTCGCCATTCTCTTCCCTGTCACTGACAAAATAGTCGTAACTGTTACTGCAAACCCTTCCGGCGCATTTGTCACCACGATTCCAATCACATAAAAGATGGAGTCAATCAAATCAAAACCAATGCTCAGGGCAAGTCCAAAAAAACAGATCCAAATAAAAGATACGTTATTATGAGGATAAATCTGTCCATTTCTTTGGCAATCGGACTACGACCACTGTCCACCCCAGATGCAAGTTTTGCGAGTCGACCCATAAGGGTCTTACTTCCCACGCGTACAACCATGCCCTTAGCTACTCCTTGAAGGGCATTTGTGGAAAAAAAATACAAGATTTTTGGTCTCCATTACATTTGTATCCGTGCAAACAGCGGCTCGTTTTTGAGCTTCGCTTTCCTCTGTTAGTCCGGAGTTGTCAACGGTAAAATTTTGACATTCGATGATACGGATATCTGCAGGAATCAGGTCCTCATATTTGATTTCGACCAAATCTCCGACGACGAGTTCGCTAACATCTACGGTTTGACGTACACCGCTTCGACACACAGTCGCGGAATGAGGGATCATATGCTGGAAGGATTCCATGATTCAATTCGATTTGAATTCTTGGTGGAAAGAATATGCTCCAGAGACGTGGACGACGATGATGAGGGCGACACCCAGAAAGAGCTAGTGCAAATAAAAAAAATGTTCATTATATTTGACAATCAAAACTATCTTTGGGAAGCAAACTATCTTCTGGCAAATAATTGTATAGAGGAAAAATAATAGAAGCACATATAGTCTTATACATTGTCGCTGGATATATTGTCCGTGTACAGGAACTGAGCGCCGTAAGACAAAAAGCTGAGCACTGCACTGCCCCAAAGTAAGGCGTTAAGACCGCCAAAAACAGCAAAAATGAATTTCAAAAGATAGGCTGGTTTTGGGGGTAGAGTTAGCACATTCTTCCCGTATCTGTCGCGGTTGAGTTGGACGTCGCAATCCGCCAGCCCCTGTAGTGTCAAAGTACTATATTTGAGCACTTGTCAAAAACTATTTAAAACTGCTCTGCGGTCATTTCAAATTAGTATTTCGTTTTTAGCACATATTCTATTCCTAAACATTAAATATCAAGGTTAAACATACGTAAACCAGACTGGTGTCATATCTTTGCTCAAGGTCTTCGAGAGGAATCATGTGGTCATCTATATGCCATTCTTTGTCTTCGGACCGCTCTTCAAATTCAATCACATCTTTATCCTAAAAAACGAAAAATTCGGATGTGTGGTAAATGACATTATGAGTTCAAATTAAGTTAACTTACTTTCGCGAGAGCGCCACCATATATCCTCACAGGTCTTAAGAATGGCTTTCCTCCCCTTCGCCTAGATCCAAATCGGTTTCCCGGTTCTCCTGCATGTTTGTTGAATAAAAATAATTAAAGTCAACAGAAATTGATTTATTTTAAATTAGGCTAGTATAAATGAATTGTAGAAATGATTAACTCTTCCCATTCCGGCCAACGATCCCGCTCATGAATGCAAGTCCACTCCGCTCGGACATTTTTGGTTAATTTTCACTAAAATATGAGCGATGGTCTAAATAAAAATTCCGCTAATTCCAGTAAAGCCTGGATCTACCGAGCGAGCCGTGCCATCAAAAGCGATTCGGACATTACCGCATGTGAACGCTGATCAATTTTAATTGGAATGACCATATAATTTATTCATACGTAGTAATTTATTAGCAACGCGCAATATGTGTGGTTTATTCCACTCGGTTCCTTTGAAATGAAGTGCAAGATGCTGAGAGGGAGGCAATCTTCTTGCACATGTTGAAATCTCATAAGATTTTAATCTGACTTTGACTGGATGACTCAGGTCTGATCGGGTTATAAACATTATACGTCACTATGCTGGTCGGGCAGTTTAAAGGCAGGACTGTTTACGTTAAATACGACCACAGTTGGTTGACCGCGTTGACCCCAAGTGACGTAAGATTTAATTAGCTTGTGTGGTATGTGAACACGCAACTATAATTCTTAATACGAATGCTTCTCTTATTTGCAGATTCAGATTGTACATGAGTCAATGGCATTGGGATTTAACATTATGTGCAGTCGCAGTGTAAGTAAAAGGAACGAAAACATTTTATCTCAATCTCATGTCATAAGACGTAGTAACTGACATTGTAATAGTCAACTACAAGTAGGCAATTAATTATATTTATTCAAGATAAGCAGCAAACTGAAATTTTACGTAAAATAATTCCGTACTCCAACCTTTAAGTGCAAACATGATGATGGGGGCCTAACCTAAAGTAGTTATTTCGTTAGTTGAATTGAACCTTCAATTACCACGTCATTGTATACTAATAACTATAATTGCCTAGTTATGTAATGTTTGTTAATGACTTGTTAAAAACAACATGTTTATTGGCATGTCTGAGTAGCGGAATGTATTAATTAAGTTGAAAGCCAAAAGTAATAAAAGTTAAAGTTAAAGCCGCTGGGAAACATAAGCACCCGACATTTGGATTTGATAAAAGAAATTAAAACCATCCAAAAGTGTCCGACTTGTGAATTTTGTATTTCCTGTCCCTGAGGGCTGTAATGTAGCGTAGCTAGTGTACAGCACACTTGACAGTACAAATGTAGAATTTAATCACGGTTGATTTATAGAGTACGAGAGAGGTGCCAGGTTGATTGACGCATGTTTGACAGATATTTGTAAGGACAATAAATCAATTTTACACTTGTTACGTGATAAGTGCTAAAAACCTCACCTGTTCCGATTAATTCGATAACAAGTGGTAACTCTTGCTGGACAAAACAGCATGTTGAAAAGGTGTCCAAGAAGAACCGATAATAGGTTAATTTGCCCCTCTGTGTATCGCAGGATTCTATTGCGCTTAACACTATATTGGTTAATAAAATTATACGAATGATGCGTTATGACGACATGGCAAACCATTCCCATTTTCTAAATTTGAGGGACACCCTTTATTTTCAAGGGGGAACTTCCGTTGAGTCCGAACGCTATAAATACTTATATTCTCGTCATATTAGCTGTGTTACTTTTTAGTTGTGGGAAGTCCTCTGCTCAGAATGATTTCTGCCCAACTATTGCTGGTGTTGTCGGTTGTAGTGCTAGGGAATGCGATCTGGATAGAATCACCTAAAATGTAAGAATAAATAATAATTAATTAATCCAATATGTTACTGTACTATAATAAGCCATTCGGAAAAAAATAATGTTGCCATTTAAATGGATAAAAACACGATCCTATATAGGGTTAAACGCATTTTGAGATTTCCCCGTGCTACTTTGTTGTATTAATTCGGGTTTAATTCAACAGTACAAACTGGGGAGAATGGGGAGATGAGGAATACTGCCCGGACACCCATCACATCAACGGATTTCGATTGAAAGTTCAACAGGACCAGGGAATAATTCTGGATGACACAGCACTCAATGGAATCGAATTGCACTGCCTTCCAAACAGCGGGGCTGGGAATCGAGAAATCATAGCGAGTCGAGTTGGAGTCAAAGGAGCTTGGGGCAGTGAACTAGAGTGCGCCGCTGGAGAATTTGCAGTTGGATTTGAAATGCGAACGGAAGCACCCACGCTATTTGACAATACTGCAGCCAACAATGTACGAATTTATTGCTCTGACGGAAACGTAATGGAAGGATATGGTTTGGACTGGGGCTCTTGGACGGGGCCGGTGTTTTGCCCATCCAGCATGAAGGTTTGCGGAATTCACACACAAGTGGAGGATCCGGTGGAAACTCCACCTCTGAGTAAGTTAATTTTGCAAAAATGTTTTTGGTGAAACATTTTAACGGGAATGCTAATTCTGGACTTTTTTTACTACATTAAAATGAAAAGTAGACAATTACTGAACATAATATTATGACTATTATAATTTTTTGCAGAGGGTGGCACTGGAATCAACAACGTGAATATGTGGTGCTGTGACCGCCATACTAAGGAAAAAGTCCTATTGTCAGCCTATTAACATTTTCAGATTTTGATTATAATATTAAGCGATAAATAAATCATGTATAATGTTATTTTGCAAATTTATTTAGCAATTGCATCTGGAGTTAAGAAAAACATTTGGACGTATTTTTATTGTAAACAGGCAAACCCGTTAAACTAAACTGCAGTTAGTCAGGTTCAGGTCAAATGAAAAAAGGAAAAGCATATATGCATGGCAAATTAGCACCGAACTTTAAGGAGGTCACCCACTTTGAATATCACACAGCTCGAGCTCATAGTGAAGGATGTTGCTCCAAAACTAATTTAAATTTACAAATTTAGTCTGGCTGTGTGTCTGGACCTAGCTGAAAAGCGTATTAATTTATACGTGTCAAGTGTTAAAAGCATATCTACCCTTCCTTGTACCCTCGTCAAACACAATTGTGAGAAAGTTGACAGCTGTGGCTGTGACCTACAACTTGTAGTTTAAAATTTCAATGTGATCCATTTCCAATACAAAAATACCCAGGGTTGACAGGATTCTATATAAAATCTCCCAATTGCCGCTGAGTTGTAAATCATTTAAACACTTCACAAGTTTACTGCATTATTGTACTGTACCACACGTCGCAATGTGTCTCGTAAATTTAAAAGTTTTGTTTACAATAGCGTTAACACTTTTCCAGTTCCAATTCGGTGATTCCAAAGGGATAGACATTGGACGATTCCATTCCTTCATGCACGGGGTCAAAGGTTACGTTTCTGTCCTGGATGAAAATACATTAGAGATCAGTGGAATGACTTATGATGGGGAAGGCCCTGGCAGCTGGTTTGTTGTTGGCAATGATGACGACTACACAAAGGAATTTGTGGATCTGGATGCAACGGTCATACCAGACGAAGCGAACAGGTTTGAAGAATCAAAATAAAATAGTTATTAGCGTTTAAATATAACACGTTGCTGCATGCATTGAAATGTATCCTTTTACGCTTGACAGTTGTGGACAAATTCGAAGATATTCCGGAGAAACGATTAAATTGAGGCTGCCAGGCAAAGTCAGTGACTACTCATATTTGGCAATCTATTGCCTTCAATTCAATCACAATTTTGGATACGTTGGAATTCCAAGTGATTTAAAACTCCCAACACGCAGGAAACCGGGGGGAAGACGCAAGTCTGTCAAGCCATGTAAGTCCTACCAAAGAAAAATATGTGTCTTAATATTTAAAATTCCAATTAAAAACATTTCCGAAATTTGCGGCCATAATAATAAGTTCAATTTGTTGTAATAAGCCGCGATAAGTATTCATTTATTATGAATGGATGATTTTCAGGCGAGAATGTGGACACTTCTGCGGCTGCTCAGAACCGGGAACCAACATGTAATCCTTGGCCGGCTTGCTGGTCTAAACCTGATGAGGAGGATGACGACGAGAATGATGAAGATGACGATGATGATAAATAAATAATTGAATACATTACAAACTCTATACATGTGTTGCCATATTCTATTCGTGTGTTGGTTATGCAGTATTATTTGGTTTCGTTGTTTCGCAGAACAGGTCGGCCGGCGGGTCTTTAAATTTCAAAATTGCTAAAGCAGTCAAATAGAAGAGTTTATATTTTTGTTGGTGCAAATTCAAACTCGAAGTTTTCATTTAGTGCTATTGCCACACAAAAAAACAAAATTTTAAATTAATAGGAAAGAAGATGTGTGCACGGACAAGAAATAGTTCGGAATTAATTTTGATGCCCGCAAATAGTTAAATAATCTTTCTAAAAAGGTGGAATTTTTGTGACACTGCTATTATATGTTGGCTGGGTCGAGCGACGTAACAAAGTCGGGGAGTGGCACGTTTATAACATATGAATTTCTGTATTCTGTAAATTTATTTATTTTGTTCGGCCAATACGGCGGCTGCTAGGTTCCATGATTGAAATCAAATTTCATTGTTAGTTGTACACGTCAATTTCAAAACTTTCTTCCTTGCTCCGGCTCAATAGTTGCTTTTTAATGTCAAAATAAACTAGTTTACAGGTCGGGTTCACCAGGGAAGGGCCCGTCCATCAGTTTCTTGATGAAAGCTGAAAAGAAAAATTAAATTTATTTTTTATGCGTAACTGGGTTTAGCGCGGGAATATTTGGATTTTTTGCTCATACTATTTAAAATAATAATACAGTTTTCTTGCTATTGGAGCATAATTCATAAGAGACGTAACTTACAGCCATATGGCAAAAATCCATCTTCATCCTCAGCTTCGCAGCAGTCCTTCATGATTTCCTCTGCTTCACTTTTACCCAATCCTTCGCCTAGACGTAGAACGTAATGTTAAGCATTATACATGCAGATTTGTGCAAAATGGAGCATGTATGCCGATCATTTTAAATTGGCTACTTACCAAGAGCTTGTAAAATATGGTTAAGCTCCGCTCCAACCATTTTTCCATCTTCAGCCTTGTCATACAATCTTAAGCATTCCATATAATCATCAACATTTCCAACATCTTTGTCTTTTTTGGCTTGGGCGTACATTGGGAGAAACTCGTCCAGTTTTATTGTCTTTTGATCTACAAAAGTTAAAATCTAATATTATAGTAATAATTTACGTAAGTAGTAATATGACATCTGAGATACAACTCACTCCTAATTTTGGTGCCGCCCAGAGTCTCGACGAATTTCTGCGTGGGTGTCAAACGCATGCCCCGCAATATATCACCAAGATTGTATGCATCAATAACGTTTTTCCCCTCGAAGTCGTATATCGAGAATGCAAACTTAGCCCCTGGAAACAGAATGCATCAAAATCAAACCGCATCACTTATGCGCATTTCCATATATTCTTGGACACGGAAATGTCTTAAATAAAAGTAAATTACTGACAATAATAATACACGCCCCACGTTCACTTACTTTCAATTTCTTTTGCGTTCAAATCAGAAGTCTGGAAGAAAAGCAATGAGCAAATAAGCCAAGAATGAAAAATTAGAAAAAATTCAAATCATATTCTACATACACTTTAATTTATAGAAAATATTCCCAAAACCGGCAGTTTTCTTACCATTTTTGCTGTATTCAATATATGTACGCTTTTGCCTAGTTTTGTAGGGTAATTTCCCACTAAACTCTCACTCGCAAGTATTTAGTGATTTCAAAGAAGTAAGGCCAAATATTGGTGGTCTACGCTGCAAAACGAAACAAAGTTGTACACACGGAGCGGAATCCTTTGAGACTGGCACACGTCTGGAGAAAATCAAGTTAAAAATAAAGACGGCGTCTCCCAGGTGCCACAAATATTATTAATAGTTAACCAACCCATACAAGATGGATGTATGGCCCCCGCGATGGCACGCAAATCTATACTTCCGTTGATCCGATTCTTTCAAATGCCATTAGTCCAAGTCATCCGTCAACGTCATGTCACCAAAAAATTTGGCTGTAGAACTTAAGATGGAAGTGGGAAACAAAATGTTCTTATTTTGGATGAGGGCTCACACTCACATACAGAAGACGAACAACATTTAGATTCGGTTAGAGTACGTTTCAGGCTCATTCACTTTTAGCAGATGCCGAACTTAAATCAAGTGAAGGTATAATAGGGCAACTTTACATTTCAGTTCCCTTCAGTTGTTGAATTTGTATTTTTAGCTATAGTATTTTAAGTGCATTCTCGTACACGCATGTATTTACACTTTGCATTGGCAAATAGTGGTCAATGGGAAACTAAACTCATGCTCCAGTCCAGAAATGCATGCCAATTGCACGGGAATTATTAAAGGCGAGATTAAATGGGGAGGTTAACCAAAGTCAAATGCTTTGAGGACAAAAATTTTTGCCCACTGAACTGAACTCTGCAGTGTGTTTTCATGGAGTGAACCATATTTGACACATTGTAGCTCGTGCTCATTTCATGTGAAATCCTTTTCTAAATACACTATTTTGTACAATATAGAGGTAGGAAGGCTATAATTGAGTTATATTCAAATTGTGAATCGTTCTGTTTAAAAAACTCCTTTGTGTTACTAATTCAATTCAATTCAATTATTAAGCTCAAGGCCATAACTATGAAAAGCTTGCCCGCAATGCATTGCATATGCGCCAAAGTAATCTCAAACATGGCAAGCATTTGCTGTATTTGATTTCGGGAGTTGAAGACAATAATTAATTACGCACGTATCCCTTTGCTTCATAGATAATTTTTTTTACAAACAATCCTTGTTTTGTTCTAACAAAGTGGTCTTATTTGTAATTTACTTGCGTTTCAGCCTTTCGCTGGTGGTGTGGTGGACATGTGGACAAGTCCGAGTCTTTTTGCATGGGCATTGTGGGCGTTATTTAAGCATCGATTTTTTACCGCAGCAGCGCTCGCTCCTGCGGTCGTACTTTTTGCTAGAAACAAACGTCGCGTGTTTCAACACGCTCGCTTTCGGCATATACGGCGAAGTGCGCCTCCAAGGCAATTGAATTTCGGAGCATGGCATGGTTATGCTGCAGATCACGAACTATTTTGAGTTCCTATATTTTACTAGCTGGTGATCTTGATACATAGAAGTTTAATACACCCACCCAAATAGTTGGCCCGCCTATTTAGTACGTGTGGCATAGGCAAGTTTCCCTGTAATAATTTGCTCATTCACCTCAAGTTTTATAAATTATTTAAATTAAACTATTTATATTATTGAACAATAGAAATTACCCGTCTACTAGACATTGTGGTTAGACGGTTAGCGGCAAGTGTGCAATTAGTTGGCAATCGATAGTGGTCTTGCTTGCACATAGTATTAATTACTGAGATTGCAATCAGCATTCTTTTAATATGAAGTGCCTTCTCACCACTCACACACGTAAATTTTCCGTCGACTACACCAACGTATAATTGTGCATAAAAAAACATTAGTCATGTGGAACAAAAAGATTAGACTTGTTCTTCAAACATTTGCTGTGATTGTATTAATTTCACTTCTAATCAACTTTACATTTATGTCGGAGCTGGAAACTGATTCCGGAAAAACTTACGCAATCCAAACGGCAGGCTGCACAATTCCGGAAACGAATACAAATCCAGTTAATCGCACTGGGCTGAAAATCCCTGATTGCAGTTACGAAGAGACATTGTCCACATTAAATGATGAAAATCAGGTAAGTAAGCAAAGCGTAAGTAAGTAAACGTTTCAGACCAGTACAAAAATGTAACATTGCGCATTGGCGTTTAGATGATACAATTGACTTCACAATACACATATTCCAATTGCTGTTTACAAACGATCCAGCGAATCGTGGATCTAAAATACAAGTATGTAAAAAATAATAACAATATTTATTTAAAAAATATGTAAATAATATCTCTTTTCAAAATATAGGCTCTCCGATTGCAAACAAATACATGGTGACGGTTACACGGATGTTTCATGACAAAGAAATGTTCATCACGAGATGTGGCGATCATTTAAATTTTGAAGCAAATTTCAAACTGACTCCTTCAGTTTCAGCAAAGATTAGCAAATGGAAAAATACTCCAGAAGACAAAATTCCAATCAGTGTATTGTTTGTCGGGATTGATTCAATTTCCAGATCAATGCTACATCGATGCGTTCCGAATACAGTGGATTACATCAAGCGGATGGGATTTGTGGATTTTAAGGGCTATCACTCCGCTGGGCCTGCGACTGTCTGGAACGTGTATCAATTTCTGATGGGGCTAACAAAGGATGAAGTTAGCAAGGGCTGCCATCCGAAGTGGACAAGTCCATTTGACCCATGCCCTTTTATTTGGAAAAACTATAGCGAAAATGGATACATAACAATGTTCAATGAGGACGGGCACCAAACATTTAATTTTGGAGTCCAGTCCGGATTTAACGATCAACCCACTGACTATTACACGCACTCTCTTTTCTCAGCAGTGGAGGATATGCGGCTGAACGTTACTTACAAAATGCTTAAGGTATTTGAATATTTATTTATATTTCCCGCGCGGAAAATTCTAACTACCAAAATTTCCAATAATTTTATTAAACAAATTCATTTTGAATTGGATCTTTGTAATTTGTGCAAATTAGCTAACGGAAACCAATGAAAACCTGGAGACGTATGCCTATTGCACATCCCGTGAAAGTGTCCCGAAATTTGTGAAAAGGTACACCCAGAGATTCCTAATGAAATTCGCCAACGTGCCAACATTCAGTTACACTTGGTTTGAGAATCCATTCCATGATTTCACTGGACAAGTTTTGTCAAATTACGACGACCATTTCTTGGATTTCTTTCAATTCCTCAACTCCACTCCTCAAATTCTGGATGACACATTTATTGTATTTGGGAGTGATCACGGGGCCATATTCCACTACCCCGAAGGAAGTGAGTCGGACAGATTCCTGGAGCAGAATGCGCCATTCCTTTTCATTCGAATCCCCAAGAAACTACAACGGGATTATCCTGAGGAAGACATCCGGGAGTCTCTGAAATTAAACGCTGAGAGATTAACAACTCCCCTTGATTTGCACAAGACATTTCTACACGTTTTACATCTGAGCAAAAGAAATGACTTCCGAACTAGTGAATTTCAACCCAATTTATTGAGCACGTCCAGTTTGTTATTACCCGTTAATCCAAATCGGACTTGTGATAATATCAAAGTTGTTAATTGTGTGTGTGAAGTGCCTAAAAATAATGACCCAGTGACGGAAGGATTGCTCCTCGAGAAAATGAATATATTTTCTGTGGAGCAGCTAAACCAATTTGTGAAGGATTCAAATTATAGTAAGTTGTGCAGGAAATGGCAGCATACAAATCAGTATTCTGCAACATATGTTCGAAAGACGAGGGAATATCAGGACGCTTTATTTAATTTTGAAGCTAGTCCGAGGAGTGCAAAATTTCAGGTGAAAATTAGAATTTCCGAGTCTAAGGAACTGGAGCGCATTGGTGAATTTCTGCGAACAAGTGAATATGGAAATCAGAGCTGGTGTGTGGCCTTCAATACGGATTTAGATAAACAAATTAAAGGTGCTTGCGTGTGCAATTGAGAGCTGACACGGATGTAGCCCATATTGTATTGCTAGTATTTATACACCGCTGTAAAATTTAAATAATGCTTTAACTTTATCACTAAATGCACAAATAAAAAGGCAAGTTTGTCATGAATTTCAACCATAAGCTTGGGAAATCCCACACAAACTTATTATTAGCAACCATATTAAAGGTTGGGTACATTATTTGATCCCAATGTACAAACAAATCTGACATTACTGCGTGGAGCAAATGTTCAATCCATTATATCTCTATTTAATGATTCTTTGCGTTTTTGAATTTGAAGTCTTTGAAATTCTACTTACTTTGCTCAATGCTCAATAACAGAATGCGACCGTCCTAAACCCAAACTACAAACAAAGTGATAGAGTTTACTTGGCTCTACCTATTTATATCTTCGAGTGGACGTCACGACGATAGACGTCCCTCGTGCTCAGGTCTTCGGATGCCGCTGCGGCTTAAATGAATCGTCCCCCGAGTACTTGTAGCTCTAGCTGAGTGAGTGGACGTCGATACGGCTCGGCTATACTCACTATCAATATGTCTCTTTATTCAGGATACCGGGCGTTTACATATCAGGGACTCTAACTCTAAGTATCGATACTAACAATACTGGTGTTCTGGGTATGTATGTCTGACTCTGAACTGTGTGGTGGATCGAAGGGACAAAGTCTTCTGTTGGACGAGGCAACCAACTTAAAGACTTGTATAGATGGGATCCTTCGGGGACTATTCCTTCTCTGCTTCTCTACTGCGCTCTTTCTTCTTGGGTTCCCGGAACTTTTATACGGATCTCCGTCCTCCGTCTTAGGTGTGATATCTACTTGTTTTTGGCTGATGCAATCGGGGTGACGATTGCCAATACGAACCTTCTAGAAGCCTGTCAACCGGCT
>JAAXYW010002804.1:0-13778 GCA_036851895.1 Orthonychiurus folsomi | reverse complement strand
ATGGATGAAGACAAAAATCGTTATTCTGAGGAGGCGAGGCGCTGCATCCTCGCAATTTGACTGACACCAAGAATTCCTTTTGCAATTCCTTTCAAATCCGCACACACTCTATTTTTCTAGAATTCCTAGGCGCGAATTGTCCTTTCCCATTTCACCCCACTTCACAGCAGGTGATAAATTTTTGTCGCTTCCCTTCTAAAGACCTGTCGGATTTCTCCACTCACCCACACTCCTACGGCATACAAATCATTCATCAAATCCTTCGCGTCATTTATTCCACGATTCTTGTATTTATTCCAATACAAATGCAAACTTGGGCCTTGTCGTTGTCCCCCCACACTTTCTTTCCTGCCTCCATTTCCTTCGTGTACAATCCCTTCTTTTTGGTTCACCGATTTCCGAGGACTCAATGATGTTTTTTGAATTTCCCGGAAAAAATATGAATGCTGTAGACCCAGGCCAACATTTCTTATAAATGCACACGTTTCTAGCGACATTTTAAAAGAAAACTACTTTTTTTTTCATATTTCAATATCCGGTTACATGTACATACATTTACGCAAATTTATCCACACTGAAACTGATTCTCAAAATGTCTCACTTAACCCCAGGGAAAACCAAATACAGTGAATATTTTTGAAAATCCTGTAGTTTTACTTGATTAAGAGTAAAGTTCTTCACAAAAACGGTTTATGTTTTCTATATTTCTAAATTATCTAATTTGAGGCACGCCGAAGACCCATCCCATAAAATGACTCACATTGCCCCATGGCTCCCGCTCATTTATTTGTTCAAATCCATTATTGTCTCTCCTGATTAAGACGACGGATTTGAGACTGACGGACCCCAACCCCCCGTAAAGCCCACAAATTGGATTCTCTNTCATTTATTTGTTCAAATCCATTATTGTCTCTCCTGATTAAGACGACGGATTTGAGACTGACGGACCCCAACCCCCCGTAAAGCCCACAAATTGGATTCTCTTCCCGTAAATAACCAAGTGATTAAAAGTACAGCACGGCACGGCACTGCATTCATTCTGCCGGGAGAAAGTTAGGGTGCGTTTCCACCGCGTGCGTGCGTGGGTGTGGTGAAAGCATGCACTGCCACCCACTGCACTGCACTGCATTGCACTGGAAAGACTTTGGGCACAAATTAAGGGTTGGGTGGTTGTGGTATGGTGAGATAGACGGAAGGAAGAGGGGAACCTCAAATCAAATCCACAAAATCTAAATAAGGAGTCTGGAATCCTGGAAGGAAATAGGATGGGCCCAGACCAGGCTTGGATGAGTGAAGGTTTTCTCTGGTTAGCAGAGCATGGGATTCGGTGAGGGATTCCCACAGGAACACTCATTATTCTCTCGTCTGGTTCCTTGCCCAAAGTTTATTTCCAACCCAAGAAAGCATTCCCCTTCAAAGAAATCCACAAACAAATCCAATCCCTTCATTCCCCAATTAAATCAAATGTAAATTAAATTATTAATTGAAAACATTTGGAGGAAGGGTGAAAGTGAAGGCGTGGCGCGGCGGGGCGTGGCAGGGCAGACACATTTCCTTATTTGCATTCCAAATTCCTTTTGTTTGTTCTTCCGATTTTGTATTATACTTGGGTTGAATGATGAAGGGTTTTCTGCTCATGTTTTGTATTGGAGTTCCTTTTAGGTAGGAAATCGTAAACCTATGGCTGGAAATAGCCAATAAATAAAATGTACAAATATTGTGTACATTGTTTGAGGGATTTTTGTATCATATTTGCAAAAACAAAAACATCTGACAAAATCATCAAGCAAATTGAATTTCATCATCACCTACGTACAATAATGCATAACCCACGCACACGGAAATATCACTTATCTGCAAAATAAAAGCACACCCACACCTCAGCTTAATAGCAAAAATGTCATCTAAAAATAACTTAAATAGACGCACGCTCAACACAAGTTTGGACGGTATCAAATTTTCCAACATTCCCTTCCTGCCCTGGCCCTGCAACCCAATACATACATACATACATAGGATTCAAATTGTGCAAAAACTTTGTTGTAATTTGTTGTGCAAACGAGAATATGATCTTATGCATTATATCCAATTCCAAAAAAATAACCTAGGCAAGTGCAAATTGTACGTACGTACGTACATCTGCTTGGCATTTGAGCTTGCATACGGGAATTACGTACATCTTCCTTTTTACACTTGGGGATGGAGTTTGAGTTTTTTTCTGAACCATTTTGATCCCAATGTAAACTTCGTAGATCAGCACGGCAAATCCTAGCCATGTGACTTTTTCTAGAACCAATCCATCCGGAAATCGGTACGGGCAGGCATACCTCCCACGGAGAAAGTGCAAATGACACGGATACTCACTCTACCCTGTGTTTCAATGCAAAGTAAAGGAAAGTTGACGAATGACAAGATTTGGACTCCCATGGCTCCGCGTCTTGAAAGAAATCCATCCAAATGAGGGAATACATAGTTTTTTTTCTTCAAATCGCACCTGGGCTTTTGGCTTCCCTTCACATCAAATGATTTTAGTTTCACTCCCAGACGTACGTAGTATGTACGCGGGGTTTCCATGTATGTACGTATATACGTATTTTTTATTTCCTTCCACTTCCCAGGCAGGGATTTGGGATTTACGGATCAATTTTCACCCCATCCCGTGTCTAACTTTTCTTTTTCACTTGAATAAATACAAGGTGGGCGCAAGGGGGAAAGCTTTCACTCTTTTCTCCGTCCGAACTCCGACGCACATTTTCCAAATTCCTCCCTCGTCCGTTCCGTCCTCTTCGAATCTTCCTTTCTAGTAACAATCCTTTACTCCGATCGGCTAACACAAAGCTGTCCAGTCCAACTATCCTCTACTTTTATCATCACTTCAAGGAATAGGGGAAAAAAGGGGGGAAGCGTTCGTTTAAAAATTAAATAACACACGCACCAGGCGCCTTGGGTGCTTAGCGCTCGCTTCAACGTCCGCATTTCTTGGAATTTTCAATTGATTTTTTCACAAGGAAATCCCTGGGGTATATCATCACGCCCACGCCCCCGCACGAGAAAATGAGCGAGCCCGGAATTTTCAATTTTTTGAATGTTCTAATATTCTATTTGTTAAGAATAGAATAGCACAAAACACACATGTTGACGTACGTAGTATTGTACGCAGCATAGCGCACCGCTCCCTTGTAATTAATATCACAGTCCAAATCCAATGCATATTTCATTACACGCCGTGCCGCGCCGCGCTGTAGGGAATTCCTCGCCGTGTATTGCTATTACCAAACCATAAATGGAACGAGTTGTAAGGAACACGCCGGCGGATTGAAGATGAATTGAAAATGACACGAGTTGAATTGTTTGGATCTGTCATCTCATGCATACACAACCTGAACACATGTCCAAGTCAAATAAAATCTATTCAAAAGGAACAAGACATTCGACGGCGCGGCGGCCCAATACAACAAAACACGGTGCAGTCGTCGGGGAAGGAAATCCGGGGACCAGCGCGCCGCGTCGCGGCGTGTCGTGTCGTGTCATGCCATGCCGCACAGCACAGCATGGGATGCGAATGGCGCGGGATTTGATTTTGACGATGACGATGATGCGATGATGAGTCTGCATTCCTAATTCCTAATGATCCTTTCCCATATGTATGTGCTTATATATCCATATGATACGCAACGCATTACATTTGTATCCATAAGCCGACAGACATGGTGGTCCTGTATTTGTATTATTTGAATATACACGCGCGGCATTACGCTACGACGCTGCAACGTACGCGTCAGTGAATTTCATTGTAATTCGAATTTGTTGATTCCGCTATTCTGCCGCGTTTTTTTCAAAAACAAAGAATCTTTCAAATACGTTCAGGTACTTCCAGATTTCAAAATCCCCGCCGAAGCGTATTTGTTTATTTTTTCCAGCAGTGCGGCCCGGCGTCTTCTTCTTCATTTTCTCCTTAAATAGAATCAAATCCCGGAGCAGGCGGTGAATGAAGCGGAAAGTCGCGGCAAGATTTCCCGGAAAAAAGAAAAATTGCCGACCAAAAAAGGATAAAGTTGCCGCCCAGCGTACGCGTACGTCGCGCCGTCAATGGTTTCCGTCCGTGTGACGGCCGGGGTGATAAGTACGCCAGATTCGTTCGTGCATTTATGTATGCTTGGTTTTTTATGGGACACGACACACGCGATTTCGGGCCTATTTAAAGTAGGACTGATAGCGATAGCCAAGTTATTTAATGACCCCGTGGACAAAACATGACATCCATGGGGACAACGGGTCAGATTCCCACACATACACGCGAGCCAACGGCCGCCCGCCTATAATTTGGACGGGACGAGATGATGGGCGGTGACCGGCACTCGTGGATTTCACCACAAATTACAGGTCGACTTTTGCCCTTGGAAATAGTTAGTTGGCGAAATAGTATGTGATATGTTGATTATAGTTATATTGAATGTATGTAGATATAGCTGTACAATAGAATTAGTTTATTAGAAAGAGTGCATGGTTATCCGGCTCGAAGGACCATGCATTGGCAAAAGTGCATCTTGTCGTCATTTGTTGTATATTTTACCTATGCGTTTTTGGTAATATCTTAATTACTTTTACACTGAAGATAATGAAAACCATTAAACCTGCAAATAAATCCATCATTCCAATATCCGTATTTTGGAAAAATCATTGAACCTTCGTCCATTCAAAATCCTTTTTAAGGTGCTAAGTGTTTTGCACTGAAGATAATGAAAACCATTAAACCTGCAAATAAATCCATCATTCCAATATCCGTATTTTGGAAAAATCATTGAACCTTCGTCCATTCAAAATCCTTTTTAAGGTGCTAAGTGCCCATAATTTATAATCCTACGTCAGATCGGATTGGAATTTGGAATCCGACAATTTAGAATGTGCGCAACATTTGAATGGATTTAAGGAAAAATTGCCACGTGACGTACGTGACCTGAAAATAAGATTGGAATTGGACGAGTCAAATTCTTTTGCTTAGGAAAACACGGGGATTTGGGAATCACGTCCGTCTCCGTACGTACGGTTGGGTGCAATGCCGGACAGTTGACAATTGTGGAAATTGTCACCTTGATTGATTTGCACATGCGTGCGTTGGATGCTGTACAAAACAAGCCGGTTTATGCATTTCCGTATGTATTGTATTTAACATACGAGTTCATAGGCCCCGCCAACCTATCCTTCAAATGCAATGTGTGGAGTCAACAAATTATCTTTGTTTTTAATTGAAGTTTTAACGAGGCGGGAGCTGAAGGATTTACACAAAATACGACGACGACAACAATGGGAATGCTCTTGCCTTGGCTACTAGTTTTTCGCAATTGGAAAACTGGATTTTTACATGGGAGTGAAGGTGAACATTTTTATTATGAAGCTATAAATCCATCCATTTCATTCTCTGCGTCGTCGCAGTCGATCTGCGCCTGCGCCTCCCCGACCTTAAAGCCTTCTGGGTTAATTAGTTTAATTGCATTGAAATCCGAACTGCGCAGTCGTAATAAACTTTGACGACGCGACTACAGATTCCCACCAAACGTGTTCGTTCCACGATCACAACCCGGAATGGATTTAATTTAAATTTTTGGAAATGAATGAGCAATTTTTGCAGGATTTTATGCATCCATCAATTAATCTAATTGGAATTGAAGGCACATTTGCGGGACATTAAGGCGTCGTTTGGTGGGGTGCTTGGAAGTCAAATCCATTGTTGTACACGCAGTACTCCCGTACCTGATTCTAATCACAAAATTTAGATTAATAATTTGTTTTTATTGTGTCATTAATTACAACAAGTTAATGTGCAATGCAATGGAGGTGGGCCATACCTTGTCGTCAACCTGTTTCCTTCGTATCGGTTTATTATGCGAGAATTCCTTCCGCGGAATTGCATTCCATGGAATTGTATTCTAAGCCACAGTTTGCCAATTTATTTCCATGATTTCACAGACACAAAGTGGCGCCAAAATTAAATTCCAAATTTCAAATTTGATTTTTTTAATTATAGGTGCGATTGTTTAGTTTATTTGCAGAGGTTGCAAAAAATACAAATTGAGCTCATATATAGCTTGGTTAATTATTTACAAATCTAATTACAGATGCAAAGTAGGAGTTTACTTGTTTTTGCATTTTAACCGTACTGCATGGACGCATACACAACTCATCTCAATTTTATTCCATAATCTTGATCCCTTCGTCAGCGTCTGTGATGATAGAAGTGCACGACTTTGGACGCGGGAGGTTGAATTTCGGGATAATCGTCCTTATAATTAAACGGCTCCTTGGTCATCCGAAGAGTAATCAAGGGAGAAGAAGTAAAGTGCTTAAGTAATAAAGGTTGTAAAATTGTTCTGGGGGGAATGTTTACGTATCCCCCAGCCACCACCCGGAGAGAAACAGGTGAATCCCAGCATCTTTGACGCTATCCTAACAATCCAGGATTGTAAGAGATCACAAAATCAATCGTAGCAATTGTTTATAAATGCCAACCATTTCATTTGACTTGCACTAAATTATGTTTCCAGTCCGTAGTATTATGTCCATAGTGCATATTGTGTATTTAATTTAATATTCAATATTTTCAGAAAATAGTGTTTGCATAAATGTGTTTTTTTAAAATAAATGATCCTGGATTTTAGCGTTAAATTAATAAATTATTTATTAGAGCGGGCACCCATTCTGAGTTTTACGGTGTACCTGTTCCCATCCCCGTAAATTGTATTGCATTACATTGAATTGTGTAGTTTAACCCGTTGGTAGGTTGGATGAGAAGGACGACTTTTTTCGAAAAAGTTTCCTTTGTGTTCCGGGGGGAAGAAGATCTGAGTTTAAAAGATGATAAAACTCGTCCTGGCCTTGTGACCATCTGCTCCTGCTCCTTCTCTCCATTTACACCTCATCCACTTGTACAGATGAAACTACTCCTTGTATACATACATACAGTCAAATGTACAGGAGTCATCTTCCAACCTTGTTTCCTTCCTTAGATTCATTCTCGTCTTCGTGCGTCGTCTTCAAGATCCAGACTTTGCATCCTATTGTTCCATGTTCCCAAGATTTTAAACAAGTTTCTCCTCATTACAAGGCAGCGGCTCCTAACCTCAAGCTACGATGCGGGGTAAACTACAAACTAACGATTTGGAGTATGGAAAAGTATGCTGAATACATGTATCCCATCACTGAAGTAGTTCTGCACTGCAAAAATTAGTGCAAAAACTTAGTTACAGGGGAATTGGGTTGGAAGCGCAAATAATTTCAAAATTTTTAGTGACAGCCAACGATTTTCAAAAAATGTGCTGGGAAATTAAAATTTATTTCTAAGAAATTTGACAAATTTGGATGATTTAGTACATTTCAAATAATGTGTACCTTCTCAGCATCATTTAAACTACATTTATTTTTTTTAAATAAAAATAAATGTCGATTATATTTTGATTTTGGTGCAAATAAACCCGTACATTTTTGTAATTTTGTAAAATATGACGAGGAATGCAGGTCCGGCGTAATGACGCGACTCATACTCTACACAACATGTTAAAAAATCGAAAACCTCGTAATACAAATAAATGTGAGGAATCCGTAGTGTTTTTCTGAAGTAGTGATGATGAGGCTCCTTCTTCAAAAACGTGTGGAGTGTCTTACAAATGCCAGCCACATCAAATCACGTCCAAGAATTCCCGCTTTGAAGTACTATACGCTACGCAAGAAATTTGAAGGAATAGCAATACACGACGGAAGCGGCGCGTAAATGACTGACGGAGTTTGTTTGGAATTGAGGGTGTGATTGGAGAGGATTCCATTCCTCCGGATAGTTTTCCACTCTCATTGTCCATCCGACACAATGAAATAAATCAGATTACTGTTAAATGGACTACACAAAAGCCCCTTCACGAGACTCACAATGGTTTGGACGGAAGGGGATCTCCAAAATTTCAAAACCACAACAACAATTGAGCAAACAAACCTTTAGCATTGCATTCCACGGACAACACAGGAAGAAATGGAAGACAAGACACACGCGGACGCGGACAAACAAATGCCGTCTGTTTTTAGTGGCTGGATCCGTATGGTGAATTGCATCACTTTTCCTTTAGATTGATTTGATAGCAAACAAAAGGCGCCCATTTCTTCTTTTGTCAAAGTTTATAGCTTATCAGGATCAAAATACATTGCACTTATTTCCCGTCAACTTCAAGCGTATCAATATCACAATCAAATAAGAATTCAAAGTTTTGATTGAAAATTTTGAGCCATGATTTGTCAACCAGAAATTCTAATAGGCGGGAAAACTTCGTCAACTAAATTATTGATAAACACTGAATTTAACATTGCCATTTTCCGGGAATTATAACTGGGTGCGGTTACGGTGTACAAACTGACGCATGCGCCGGAGCCGCAAGCCACGAAGATGCCAAACCTGTGAATGTTAGGGGTCAATGTCACACCCGCCCAGCACCAGGGTTCATAGATGACATAACTTGATAAGGAAGGGATTCTGGCCCAGGATCATAAAATAAATAAGCAATTGCATTTCTCGTACATACGCGAAGCGAATGGGAAGTTAAGCCAATCGGTGCGCTGCGCCTGCGCGTCATGTCAGGGATTAAGAAATTAATTTTATTTTCTACCGCTCCTGCCTACGGATGAAATGGATTGAACCAGTTTTTTTTACGACGGACGTTGTTGTAGGGGACAGAAGATGCTCTCGTGAATTTGGAAATAGGGAAGTACGTAGGAATTACATCTGTGTTAACATTGCACAACAATCAGGGCTTCGCGGACGAAATAGGCAATTAGTTATGGCACAGCACACTCCTCTTCCTCTGAAACGTTATCTTAATGGCGTCGAGTTGTTTTCCCGTAACTGCAATCTGCATGGGCTTCTTATTAGTTGTCCTACTACTATGTACTGCTTACTGCCGTCAGCTAACTTGTAGAAGACAGAAATCTTTCAAATGCAAATAGGATTGGACGCCGCCCGTCAGTTAATTATTTCCAGGGCATTAAGTTTTTAGATTGCGACGCATTGCATTATCAACACATTAAATTGGATTTTTTAACTTTCTAAATTCTACGCTCCAAAATTCAACTTTCATAGCGCTTTTATACTACAATACACGCATTTATCAACATTTGAATTTTGGCGCCAAAGATACGATTTAACCACGTGGTTGGTCAGTGAGTGCCTATTGTGTTGGATTTTTATGAAATCCGCCTGTTTTTTCCGCTTCAAGTTATGCAAGAATTCAAACTGCGAGCAACAAAATTTGAATCTTGGCGCCCACAAAGACGCCATTTGGTCACATGATCGCCTGGTGAGAATTCCCCCACATTGCCCTGCCCTGAAGCTCCCTCCCCAAACAAATGGGACACTTTCACCTGATTACATGTCGTAAATTAGACGGGGACAGGCGGATAATTTTGTGACAAAATAATGTTCCGGAGGACAAAAGGGAAGGGAGGGAAATGAAGTAAAGACGATAAGCGCCGCGCCGCGCCGGGCGGGGCGGACTGTGACAGTTCACCCGCCGTGCACGGCAGGAAAGGTTTTTGGTGGCGGGAAGAAGTAAAAGGAAAGAAAAGTTTAATTACCAACACATGTCCGATTCACATCCCAAAGAATGTTGAATATAAAAGACTGAAAATTAGTCCATCTCTTGCTCTGAGGAAAGGGAAAACTTTTCCTTCCCCTTTGTATGGTCACATTTACGTACGTACGTACGGAGGCGGGAATTTATGACATTCTCCCATTCCCGCCGCCATTCCAGCCCCAGTTCCTTAATTCTCCTCATGTTCTTCCTTCAAAAGTTCTCCCGGGAGTTCTTTCCCCCCGTTTACTCCCTGTGACGCTAATTGCGTGTGTCATCCAGGTTATCGTCCCATTTGTATTATTCCCGCCTTCCCGCCCGCTTATCACCCTCATAAACTCCTTCCAGGAATTATTAATTCCTCCGCCTCCATTCACATTTCAAAAAAATAAAAATCTTTGAATTCATCTGACTTTCTCCGCCCGCGTCGCAGTGCATACGAATGGCACACAAATTAACCACAATTACTTCCTTCTTTTTGCCTGGAGTGGCATTAGCATAGCATAGCATCGCTTTTGCATTCCACGTGACGTGACGTGATATACGTGCCGTGCCAAAAGGCGCGTCATTTCAAAAGTTACTTTCCAGAAATTAGAATTTACACTATTCTGTATGAACGGGTACGTATAAAATACATTTATTATGGTGACCGACACCCACTCTTCCAACTGACATGGCAGTCTGCTGTCTTTGTCATACTCCGTTGTTGCATATTCATTAAGCAGCCAGCCCATGGTTAGAAATCCCTCCGTCTCATAAATTATGACACAAATCACGCCTATTATTGTTTTACCACTCCATTGTTTTGGGGGAGGAGGGATTCCAGGATGACAAAAGTTTCCGAATTGTGTTACCATCTAATTCCATGCACGCACGAACGGCGTACAACTGTACGCATAGCATACGCATACGCACGCAAAATAAATTAATTGTTATTGTTATTGCGAGGAGGAATTCTTCCGTCGTACGATTTGTAAATTATTAATTTACGGAGCCTGGATTCTTTGGTTGCTGCATTTGAATTGTTTAGCATTAGTAAAGGCTGGAAATATGAAATCCTCACATACAAAAGTTTTCCAGGAGGGGGGAGTAGGATTGACGGGGAGGATAATTAATGAGCCCCTAAATCATCGTCAACTTAATTATTGATGAAATCTCGGCTATTCGTGGGTCGGGTGTGAGGGGGTTGTGTATTTACCTGACGTGTTAGTTAATAAAATCAGCGGGGAAGTGTGTACATACGTACGTATGTAGCAGTAGTGGACATGTGCAATAGATGTACGTATACGTACGTACGTACGTGCTTCCGCTTCGTTGTACTGCGCATGTTTAAGTTTTTAACTGATCCCATCATGCAATCACGCATCACGTCGTGCAGCAGCCGGGCGGTCAGTGTCAAACCATGCAAGGATACACATTTTTGGTAGATTAATTCCAGAGTTTTTTTTATTTTAAAGACATGCCAAGCCTATTTCGCTGCGCTGTTGTGCTCAGGAGCCATTGTGTGGGTAGTTCGTATTATTAGCATACGATAAGGGAATGGGATGGAAATAAAAAAAGTGGTTTCGTGTCCGTAGTGTTGTTTATGCGTCCGAAGTAGTAACTAATCATTTTCTTCGTTTCTTACATACATGGCTTGGCGTATATGCTAATGGTGGTAGCCATCCCAGGTGAAAATGAGAGGATGAAATTTCAAGGTAATGAGAAATGTACGGGTAAAAAGCTGTTTTACGGATTTTGCATTGGAGATTCTGTTAAATTTGAACAAAATTGATTTTGTAATGCTTGGATTTTGCGAAGTGTGGTGTGGTATAATTTGCAACCTTCATGCGATGCGAAAATATTTTAAAAACTATTCTAAATATATTAGGTTTAATAAGAAATGGAGATGACGTTATGAAAGCCATTAGTTTTCCCACAATGGAGCAGACAATATTCCTGCTTAACCCCTTCACCACTAAACAAGACATTTTGCATTTATGGACAAACTAATTTGACGGAACGAAATTGCTACACTTTGCTTTACGAGCAAAATGGAATGTTTCTTGAGGTTGAGGCTTTCGCATCGCTTCTCATACTTCCATAAGCTTGAGTACATAAGGTGAACTTAGAATTTCTAAATATAACATGGATGGGGAAGGGAAAAGGTCGGACGAGAGGGAGTGATTCTCATAATTTCAATAAAGGCCCCAACCCACGCACCTGTGGCCATGCAAATGCAATGCAATGTAATGTAATGTAAGGCAAGCCATAATTTAACCTCCCGCGCAATTCAATTTGATCTCCTCAACCTTTGAGGTGTGTTTTGTGAGGCGAACCATCGTGTACTTCAAAATTCTTCTCATGCGGGCCTAGCCTACAGTTCAGAATTCCCCGTTAAACTTTAATGACTCAATTTCCCAGGGCCAATGGGTATGGGCGCGGGGTATGCATCTATTCTTGCCCTGATTACGTGCACATTGCAGTGGCTCGTGGGCTAAGGTAGGGATGAACTATTATTACTAAATAACAGGTTAATCACAGCTATATTCCATGATTTATGGGTTCAATTAGTTCCTCAAATTAATTTAATCATACGCTCTTAGCATTTCTTAATCCTTACGGTGGGTTGTCTTAGGAATTTAGGCAAGCATGAGTAAGTTGTGCAAATCGCCGTATAAAATTCTATTTGTTACACAACATTAAACATACTTTTGAAGTATAAACTAGAAGTGGATTCTATGTGGGCTGGATTGGTAATAATAATATTGAGATTTTTAGCGCCAAATATAATTATATTTACAATTTTATTTTTCCCATAACTTCTTGATATAATTAGATGTGTACACATGTGCTGAGCACATATAAATATGTATAAATAACATGCCAACCTCAAAACGCTTATGTAATACTAAAAACTGAGTAACATTTCAATTAAATCCCCAAATCTCCCCCGAAGTTATGACTGAAATGAATAGGAAAATAAACGAAGCTAATAAATTTTGTCTTGATCGCTTCAAAAGATCATTTCCGTTGACTTTCCCAAGATTTTATGAAGACTGACTTAATTCCTTTCTGAAGCACCCACATACGTTACGTTACGTACACATTACAACATGGGATCTTCCCCATTGGAGAATCGTCTTTGCGTTATTTATAGTTTTTCCGCCATGGCCCAGCGTCCCTTGATTGCTTTCCTTTCCTCACACTCACTTCACACTCGTAAAAGAAGTCATTATTTTTCCTGTACATTAAATAAGGGCCAACCGCATACATGACGTACGTACGCTAGCCCAGCGCCTTACCCTGTAATGAAAGCATTAATGGCAAATTACTAGAAGCTCCCGTGGTTTTCGGAGATGAAGAAAAGTCGTAATGACGGATTACGTACGCGTACGCGTCCAAGCCAAGTCGTTCCATCCAAAAAGTCATTTACTTGTGACGATGCGCTTTGATTTTAGTTGAAGCAATGAAAACGGCTTTTCCTCGTAAAAGTAAAATCTCCGCGAATCTAAATATAGCAAAAATTCTTATTTCTTAGGATACCGTGCCATGATATGCTAATGCAGGTCGCATACGTACATATAATGGCACGAAGGATTTAAAACAGCAAATTAAAAAGAAGGAGCCTGTATTTCAGCTCCAGGCACGCCCATTGGCTGCCGCCATTTAATTTAATCCCGGCCTCATTTTCTGACACAAAAATTTAAGGGGATTTCTGCTCCAGGTCAAAGGGGAATCCCATCACCCCGACCGGCCCTGTCTTGTCTCGTTATCCCGAGTTATTCTCATTAAAAGAAGAGAAGAAACAATGGAGTTGGCAGACGAGGAGCTTTGAATCTCACCGCTTTGCCTTGGCCTCGCCGGGCTAAGGCGGGACGACGACTTCACTTTAAAAAATCAAAGCAACTGTCTTAAAAATATTTGCTCCTGGTCCTGGCACGCATACATACATTTCCCATCTCGGCCAGGCCAGGCTAGGCAGCAATCTTCAACTTTTTTAATTACAAGGCTAGCATTTTCAAGGAAATGAAGCTGGAACGGGATTCAGGTCAAGCTGTTCAATTCCAGAGGCCTAGGCCTAGGCCAGCTGCATATTTGAATCCTAATTAATTTTGTAGTTATTATTGCAAGAGATAAGGCGGAGTTGGTGTTGACAGGTTGGATGGGGTGGTAATTGGATCCAAAATAAAG